>JAOTQE010068149.1:2500-17379 GCA_025631205.1 Nesometra sesokonis
CCAGTAATCATAATAATAGTCATCGTATTCAACTGTTGTAATGTTTGATGTGTCATTGTAATCCACCGACATTCTGAAATCTGTTGCAGGACTGATCAGAAAATAACACAAGTTGTGTTCAGTTGTAATCTGAAATAGAAATAATTATATTTTCAAATTATTACTTAAATTTTTTTTTTTTATTTACAATGTTATTCAGATTATTTAGTCAAAGGCCCAAAATCACCAGAATTAAAATTAAAAATTGTAATGATATATGGGATTGGGCTATTCATGAATCTTTTTGTTTTGCATTTAGATTGCTTATATTTATTTGAGTTACGTATAACCATTGAGTGTTGTTTGTCATTTAGAGCAAACCAATAGAGTGACGTACAGATTTAGAGAAAAAAGAGAAAACTTTAAGCAAAGCTTGTCCCTACGTTCAGACAGCCTCTCAAGCCCAAGCTCACCCAGAGCATTGCTACTTCTGGACTTGTTTATCCTGTTGCCGAGTTACTTTTTAGTTTTTTTAGTAGAAAAAATGTAAAGTATTGCACAGACCAGTACCGTCACTATAATAAGTACACATAGCATAGCTCATCATCGGAATTTTTCAGTTTTCACAAAATCAAAGCAAAGAAAGATTCACAGCTTTGAGGCATTGGATATAAAAAGAAAATTGATTTGTAAGGTGGGACAGTCATGCACCGGAACAATATCAGATAATCACACTGCAGAATAAAGCAACATCAAGCACAGTATATTGATGGAAGTGCTAGCATTTATTGTAGCAGTTTCAATTCAAGATTTCAAGATTCAAGGTTCAAATTTATTCTCATCCATTATTGGAAATTCCTTTGCTAGCATATAACATAAAATAAGACAACAATAACGGTACAGTCAAACATTTATCGTTTAGAATGCTTGTTAAAAAAGTTTTTTCATGGCTAGTGGAATAAACAAAAAATGATATTTTTCAGTGCTTAAGGTACATGGTACCTACCACATGTTCTGTTTAGAAGGAACCTTGTCATCTCGTATAGAAAGTGACAATGTCCACCATTCTTTGGCCCTGCCCAATCATCTTCTCTACCTACCTTGCCATTCAGGAAAGTATTAACTGTTAAAGCCATTTTCTCAGTGCTTCCTTTAGATCCAGATTTTGAAAGTCTTAATGTATGTACTTTAGTACACTTTAAAAGACTTTCAAAGTGCTGAATTGACTAAATACAGATAATTTATGTAAAACTGGCTTGTTGGCTGGAGGTCTAGGTATGTGAGGTTAGGTTGATAGGCTAGAAATGACATGTGTTTAGTTATACTTACCATATAATCTGTTCAGTGTCTTTTTCAACCTTGCCAATGATCAGGGTTTGTCAGTTCCAGAAGTCCTAGATTTGAATCTTGTCTGATATGGGTGTTTTTCACACGACCAAAAAAAAAACAACAGTCCTTAAAATTAATTCTGAAATACCACAATAAAATTGTTCAAATGCAGAAAATGAATAGTTTACCCTCCTTGGTCTTCTATTCCTGACGATCTGTACATCAAAACATTGTGCATGAAAACTAAGTAATATTGGACCTCTTATTATTTTATACTCTAAACCAGAACTTAATTATTATTTTTTTTTTTGTATTTAAAATAATCAAATGATCTTATAGTAATAATGTTTATATTAATATTTTGATTAAACAATATTAAGTTGAATAACAAAAATTAATTTACTATACATTTTAGTTAACATTAAAGAAGTGTTTTAATTTAAAAAATAATCTGAACATGAATATATTAAAGAATTAATTAGTGTATAGCAGTAATCTAAATTATATAGCAGTACAGAAATTAAATGAAGTTTGTTTATGCCAAATCTGTGTGGATTTCTTGGTAATTTTGTACAACTTAATTAAAATTTTGATTAAACCAGGGGCATAATTAAGGGGGACCGGGCTACCCCCCCCCCTTTTTGGAAAGTAAAATATATCAATATTATTTCTGTTGTTTATAAAACGAAAATATTCAGCTAGAATTGATCCCTTAACATGCCCCTGAAGTCCAAAATTTTTCCCCAGACCCCCTAAAACCTTGACTCTCTTCCGTTCCCCCTCCCCCATTTCAAAAAGTCTGCATCCGCCCTGATTAAACCATATAAGATACTTAAAACCTAAACCTTACTGTATATATTAATTATATTAAACAGTTTTTTTATATTAAAAATAATCTGAACATGAATTAATTAAAATATTAATTACATTGCTCCCTAACTCAGCTATGATAGCTGAATATCAAAAACTCTGAATGGTAGCTTTCTAACACTATTAATTAGTAATTATTTTGATTGTTTTATATTCTTATATTGATTTCATAATGAGTAATTAGCATATTTCAGGACCAGTCCCTTTTAAGATTTATTAATTCCTTAAAGTATTGTATACCTTTTAATAATTAATATCACCTTTGTAATGTATTCAGATGATACTATTTTATTTTTTTCATCTCCAGACGTTGTTAAAAAGAACGATTATAATACATATTATTGCTTATTGCGTTGTAACAAACTTACACATAACACTACTAAAACTAAATTTAAATTTATGATTTTCAGAACAAGATTTTGCTTAGGTAGATTACTAAATATTAAATGAAAATTAAATAGACATGATATTGAAATAGTTAATGATTAGTGATTGTAAATATCTTGCTTATTACATTTGACTCCAATCGAAATTGGAAGAAACACATTTATAAAATTGCATCCAAAGTCCCCCAACAGTGTCATTTGTAGGATCAGGCATTTTCGTGTAAATGCTACACTTTGCTTATTTGCAAATGCTCTTGTTATTTCATGTTTTTTTATTATTATAGTTCTGTTTTGTGTAATTGTAGTCATGAAAATTTAAATTCCCTTTAAATACTCTTAAATTGACTTCTTAAATTGAATTCTTATAATTGCTAATATTGCTACACAAATTAATCAATTATTGTCAATTCCCAACTGGAAAAAAGTGAAATGGAGATTTATTACTTATGCTGTTGAAATGTTTAAAAGGTGTTGTCCCCAATTACTTGTCTTCTAAATTTAAATTTACAAATTCTGTTCATTATAAAAACACATAGTCGGTCATCAAATATCTAGTTACTCCATTGTGGAACAATGTTCAATTCAGGTTCTTAAACTGATGACAATCTTGCTTGGTTAAACCTGACTGGATGAAGCCAAGGAAGATGTTTGAATACAGCCATATTTCCGTAGAGAAAGCAGCACACACACAAAAGTAATTGAAACAAAAATACTTTTAATTGACGCAATTAACATTTTCTTTTTCAATTTTGTTTGTGTTTGTGTGCTGCTTTCTCTACGGAAATATAGCTGTATCATTAACAACATTGCTTCATCCAGTCAGGTTACCAAGCAAGATTGTCATCAGTTTGAGAAACTAAATAAAATAACTAGTGAAAGCCAAAGCTGATATTAATTATTTCAAAATTTGTAAAACGTTTGGCGTATTCGCTAAATTTAATTCTAATGATGTCATAAATCAAAAAAATAAATAATCAATGAAAATAATTTTGACATCATTTGATTTTTGTATTAGGAAAAAAAGAGGTTGTATGAATACCAATTATCTCCGCCAACAAAGTTGGTGAGGTTATGTTTCCAGTTCGTGTGTGTGTGTGTGTTTGTCTGTTTGCAACATAACTTAAAATGTAATTGTGGCAGAGCCAAGCCAAATGAAAACAAAATTGAAATTTTTTTTTTGGATTATAACTACACATTATTATTTTTAACATGCAAAAAAAATCAGTTTGATACGATGTTTCCTTGCGAAGTTATGAACAATCAAAGTTCGTACATTTAAAATGTAAGTTGTGAGAAAACTGCATTTGAAAATTGGTTATCAGTATATATTGACTAAGCAAGGTCATTTTAAAATGCATATTTTAAATATTTTTTGACCATAATTCGTATACAGGTATCTGAAAATTGTTAATGTAGTATAAAATTTGTATGTTTCTGAAATAAACTAAAATTTAAGAAATTAACCATTTTTAAATTTCTGCCTATTGTGGAAAACTAGCATTTGCAACTTATGTCTCATTTGGCTTGGCTCTGCCACATATACCCTATTTGATTAGTTAATAAAGTAATATACCTTTGTTCATGAGTAATGTTTATACAATTTAAAAGAGTGGTAGTGCTTGATCATCAAGATACCACTACTTGTTTTTGCGTCTGAACATCTAACTTCAGTGTTTGTCTTTCATTTTTTTACAACACATGCAGAATACATTAATAAAACCTTTTCTGAAATTATCGTTAACAGCATTATATATCAAAGGATTCACTGTTGAATTTATGAGTCGCATAAGAAAGGGTATTGTCCATAATAAGTAAGAATTGTCAATTACGTTTATATCAATTAAATTTTTAATAATTAAAGCAGGTGACATAAGTGAAACATAAACTGTGACTGTCACAAATGCTGTCAATAACATTTTTCTCTCAGATTTCAATCTTGATTTTGCCATGTTAGGATTTTGTGTGATAGTACGTGACTTTCGCAATGACATAAAAATTGATATATATAGAACTATTACAAGTATGATTATCAATTACAGCCCCTTCAATATACTGTAAAATAGGTTGAATGCAGTAGTACTTAGAATGTATTCTACAACCTGAAATTAAATCTTTCAGTTGTAGATATTTAGTCATTTTTTTTGGAATACTAAAAGTTTTTTCTTTTAAAAATATGAAATATCTTGTGTTTCACAGCAAACAGCACATCCACATTGTAGCACATATCTTTATAGCCTTTGAACAAACTCCCAGTTCACGTTTTCTAAACTTCATTGGTTTACAAATTGCCAAGTAACGTTCAATGGAAAGCTAACCTATAGTGAAGATAGCAACCAATATTCCAGTATTTTTTGTGAATGACAATAGGTTACAACCCCAATTGATCTGTATATGTCTAATTAAATGAATTGGGCTACTAACATAAGAGATCCAATAAATTATAGGTGATGACACTAGAAATAGCACATCAGCTATTGCCAAATTCGCTAAATACACATACACAGATTTGTGTAAGCAGGTATCTCGTGCTATCACAATAATAGTCATAATGTTGCCGATAATTCCAATGGTGACAATAGTTGGTAAAATTACAGGAATTAAAGTCTTATCAAAATCAGTATACAATAATGATTTTACAAGTGTCTCCCAGTAATCAAAATAATAGTCATAATAATAGTTATCGTATTCAACTGTTGTAATGTTTGATGTGTCATTGTAGTCAAAAGACATTCTGAAGACTGTTGCAGGACTAATAATGAGATAGCACAAGTTATTCAGTTGTAATCTGAAATAGAAATAATTACATTTTCTAATTATTATTTTAAAAGAAATTAAATTTTCTTGAATTTGCAATGTTACTCAGATTATTTAGTTAAAAGCCCAAGATCACCAGAATTATAAAATAATAATCATTGGACAAATCTACATACTGTTGAACCTCTCATAAGGGGACACCATCGGATCTGTCCGCTTAAGCAAAGTATGGCCAATGGAGGGCCAAACTTTGTAATATAATGGCTAGTGAAAGGAAGGAAAGACAATATCGTTCAGTGTGTGAGGCCAGTTCACGGTACATAGTGCTTGTTATGTGTAGATAAAATCTTGTCGTCTCATATAGAAAGTGACATTCATCCTTTATGTAGACGTGAAATTTTTTAAGCCGTAATCTTGGTATACATCATCTACCGACCTCTGGCCTACCCACCATCTTTACCTTCCTTACCATTCAGGAAGTAGTAACTGTTAAAGCCATGTTCCCAAATGCTTCCTTTAGATCCAGATTTTGAAAGTTTTATTAAAGTGTGCTTTAGAACATTTTAGCAGACGTTCAAAGTGCTGCATTGACTAAATACAGATAAGTTATGTAAAACTGGACGTATGTGAGGTTAGGTTAATAGGCTAGAAATGACATACGTTTAGTTATACTTACAATATAATCTGCTCAGTGTCTTTGCCAACCTCGCCAAATGATCTGTGTAATCATAGACTAAGAATTGAAAATAACATTAAAATAAAATTTACAAAACAATTAGTTCCAGAAGTCCTAGATTTGAATCTTGTCTGATGTTTGAGATTTTTCTCATGACCAAAAACAACTCGAGTTCTCAACAATTAATGCTGAAATATCACAATAAAATTGTTCAAATGCAGAAAGTGAATAGTTAACCAATCTCCTTGGTCTTCTATGTCTAAAGACGATCTTTACATGAAAACGTTGTGTGTGGAAACTAAAGTATGGTATGGGAACTTTTACCATTTTATACTCTTTGTTTAAACTGGTACTTTTTTTTTTTTTTATTTAAAATATACTCAAATGACCTTATAGTAATAATTTTTATATTCATGAATAGTAATCTCAATTATGGTATGTAGCAGTGCGGATAAAATTAAATGAAGTTGGTACTAAATTTGTGCGGATTTCTTGGTACTTTTCTCCAACTTAATTAAAATTTTGATTAAACCATATTAAGTGGGATAAACATTTAAACTTACTATACATATTAATCATTGTACATTTTTTTTACATTAAAAATAATCTGAACATGACTTTATTAAAGCATTAATTAGTATAGCAATATGTTTGTTGATACATAAATGGTGACCTAAATTATAGCAGTACTAAGGAAATTAAATGAAGTTTGTTTATGCCAAGGTAATGTGGATTTCTTGGTACTCTAATACAATTAAAAGTTTGATTAAACTATATTAAGTTTGATAAAAGTTTAAATTTACTATAAATATTAATCATATTAAACAAGTTTTTTTAATATAAATACTCTGGACATGAATTTAATACAGTTTTCATTAGTAATAGTAATCTAAATTATATAGCAGTAAGAGGAAATTAAACAAAGTTTGCGTGGACTTCGTGGTACTTTTCATACAATTAATATTTTGATTAAACAATATTAAGTTGGATACAAAAATTATATTTACAATGCATTTTAATTAACATTAAAGACGTTTTTTACTTGCAAGAATAATCTGAACGTGAATTAATTAGTGTATAGCAGTAATCTAAATTATATAGCAGTACAGAAATTAAATGAAGTTTGTTTATGCCACATTTGTAGTTTTTGTAGTTTTGTACAACTTAATTAAAATTTTGATTAAACCATATTAAGTTAGATAAAACCTAAAACTTTACATATTAATTATATTAAACAAGTTTTTTTTTACATTAAAAGTAAACTGAACATGAATTTATTAGCGGATTAACTAGTATAGGAGTATGTATATTACCTAACTCAGCTATGATAGCTGAATATCAAAAACTCTGATTAGTAATTATTTTAATTATTGTTTTATATTGTTATTGGTTTCATCATGAGTAATTAGCACATCTGTGTAGCTTTTAACAATTTTTAACAAAATATTATTTTGTTAACAGATACTATTTTGTTTAACAAAATAACACTTTTTTGACAAAATGTTTTTTGTCTCAACAAAATAATAATTTTGTCGACAAAATGCTATTTTGTTGCGACAAAATGGCTGATGTCCCAACCGCCGCCTCGTAAAAAAGAATTTGATTACAATACAAATAGTATTGTTATTTGCTTTGTAACAAACTTTGTACTAATAAAACTTTATGATTTTTGGATCAAGATTTTGCTTAGGTAGATTTCTAAATATTCCACTAAAATTGAAAGGTCATGATATTGAAAGAGTTAATGATTGGTGATTGTAAATGGTATTACATTTGACTTCAATTTAAATTTGGAGAAACATTGATAAAATTGCATCCAAGTCTATTGGTGTTATTCGTAGGGTTAGGTATTGTCTTCCAAAAGCTACATTTTGCTTATTTGCAAATGCTTTTTATTGTCATAGTTCTGGTTTGTGTAATTGTAGTCATTACAATTTAAATTACCTGAAATACCTTTAACTGACTTGTCAGAATTCTTTTATTTGTACACCAATTAATCAATTAATGTCATCTCTTAACTTGACCAAACTCAAAGTGGAATGGAAAATTACTTATGCTGTTTAAATGTTTAAAAATAGTGCCACCAATTGTCTTCTAAATTTAAATTTACAAATTCTATTCATCTATATATAAATTCACACAAGTCCAAACAACCAAAAAAAATTTATAAAAATATGTAGTGTAGAATATGCTAATTTGTATTGATGAAATAAATTGATGGAATATTCCATTCACTCTCTCTCACTGTCTCAGTAATAGAGGGCGCAATTTGCCGATAATGTATGGTGCAAAAAACAGTACTTTAACAGCGAACAGTCAACCTAAAAAATGTGACTTTTATCAGGAAAATTTTTAGGATATAGTTAACTAAAGTAAATCATATTAATTCACTTCTACACTTCAATCACAATGTCATTAGAGAAATCGGACAATAAATAAGCGTCACCGATTTTTGTCAGCATTCCAAATTCCCAGACCGCGTAGCTACTGCAAATTATATCAGTGATGTCAAACAGTTGTCATTATTAGTCAATACACTTTTGTTTTACGAAACAGAGCAACAAGAGAGGTACTCCCTGAGTGACCGCTCACCCTGTCCGACAAAAAAGTTAACACTCCAATTTGTATCTATGACTTTTGTATAGACAATTTTTGTGAACGTCGTTGGACAATTAAGAATGCCGCAACATTCACTTACTAGAGTGTGAGCGAGCGAATCGAACATTTTATTTATTAAATTTGTCATTTTTTTGCCAATTCACAGTTTCAAGATGTAGAAGACCCAATTCGCACAAAGACATTCAATTCATCGATTGCCGGGGCCAAAATGAAGGGCGTCACAGATCTCAATAAAATCCGTGGCTTTGAGCTGTAC
This sequence comes from Nesometra sesokonis, assembly GCA_025631205.1. Lineage (NCBI taxonomy): Eukaryota > Metazoa > Echinodermata > Crinoidea > Comatulida > Antedonidae > Nesometra > Nesometra sesokonis. Next base: position 11,370 of record JAOTQE010068149.1, read on the forward strand.
CCTGGACAAGTCAACTTCGGTATAGTGCGTGAAGGCTGTACATACACATTCAATGTACTCTTGAAGAATATCGGCGTGGACAGCTGTCGCTTTAAAATCAAACAACCACCACCTTCCACGGGTCTTAGTGTCATCTACAAGTCGGGACCGGTATGTTAAACTTTTAATTCAAATTTATTGGTTCATATAATATTAATACATTAATTGCCAAGAACTTCCCATTGTGAAATTAGAAGGTGCAAATTTGTGTTAAAATGAAAAAGCTCTCTATCTATTATTATAAGCAATAAGTCTTTTTGGATAAAGACTATAAATCGTAGGTCCAGTTTACACTACGGCTCATGTGCACTATAAAGAACCCAGTACATCTTTCGAGATGAGTAGGTGGTTACCCTGGTGTACTGATTCATACATCCCCTGCTGTGGACAGATGAATGAGCGCCTGTATTGGGCAGCAGGGTATGACGTGACTCTTAGGGGCATAGAAAATTATAGGGATGTGTAACATCTGGTCCACAGCGCCTTGAGACTGTTGTATAATGCACTATATAAATCTAACTACATTACAAATTACCTTAAACAACAGGGATTATCAGTTCATCAACCATACTGTAGAACCTGCTAATTTTTAAACTTTTGATAACATTTAAAAACTATGTTTTAGATCAACAAGATAACAAAGTAAACAAACAGACTTTAGTGTTTTTCTTTATTTTTAACGAATTGAGAGATCTTATAACATTTGGCAAAAATTACTGTTATTGCAGCAGTGGCTACATGCAATCAGTGGGACCCAATTTAATATAATATATAATATAATCCATCTTCACACGACTGGAGATCATCCTGAAGAAGCCCTTCAACAGATAATATCGAAGTTAATGTAACCGTGTGTATGGGAGTGTTAATTTCAATCGTCGGATTACTAACTGCGATTAGTAAAAATTTCCATATCGTTGATAAGGTTTTGACAAGCGGAAAAACTCACAAATGGTTTGTGTTTAAGGTGGAAACACAAACAAATCTTGTAGATTTTAGTTTAGGCCTAACTACCCTAGGTTCCTCCTAGGTCAATGATTCGTATTCTCAAAAGCGGACTAAGTTTTGTCCAGGACTAAATTCAGATTTAATCTTGGAGTAACTGACTATGGTATTCTCAAAGATATATAATGTTTGCCCAGGTATATTCCTGGACTAAAGCTTCCTACATGTTGTTTGCAAAGGAACTAGGTTTATGGATAGTCCAGGACCAACTAGTGCTGTTCTAGGGTTAGTCCTGGACTAACTTTTGAGAATACCAGCCCTAGAGACTAAGTTTTATCTGATACCATGTAAACATGGCTCTAGTATAGTTATAGTTTTCACTTGTTAGACTTCAGTGTAATTTAATGGTTTCTATTCTCATTATTGATACTGTAGGTCGCTGCTGGAATGAATGTAACACTCTGTCTTGAACTATATGCCATAGCAGTAGGGGTCAAAGGTGGCAGTGGTCAAGGATCGATTGGTCATCATGTGGAAATTTCATCTGAAGTTGACAGTCTTTTTCTTCCTGTTACTGCAGATATCCTTTCAAAATAATTATGTAGCTTAAGGTATTTTCGGATTCAAGTGTCTACGCGGGCATAATGTAAGCAAGGCGTAAGCTAATCTGTGGCGTAATGACTGGGGTGTCCAGATACAAGACGTAGTGTAGGTCATAAGAATTTTTAATATTATCACAAGTGGCTTTTCCAATGGCCAGGCATCTGTAATTGATTGGGCAATGCAGGCCAATTGCAAACTTTTTGTGTGACACTAGGCCTACGTCAAAATACCTGGCGTAGCTGCATTTGCTTAAGGTAATCTGGGTTCTTGCAGGAAGCACAAGTTACCCTCCGGATTAGTGACTTATGCTAATCGCTGGCAAGTTCAGACACAGTTAATCGTGCGCTGCATATGTTATGCTCCGCTTAATAGTATAAGTTAATTCAGCTCACAATGGAGATAGGCGTATAATTTTGTGATAAAATACCTCTGACAGAATTTGAATCTGCAAACTGTTGCTATCAGGGGGAATGTCTTGAGAGAGAGGCTTCATCTTTAAGCCCCTCATACAGAGCTATGATCTTGTGAGAACCATGACGATCTGTATGTGTTTCAGACTCAGCATGTGGTCGGGAAAGTTTTAGGCGATCTCACCACTGACCACATCATGCCGATTAGAAGGTGAAGAGGAAGAATCTTCCGTAAATACACTAGGTTGTACTCAATTGGGAAGTCCTGTTGAAATCTGTTGCACCACCATATATTGGAGTCCCAGTACCACACTGACTGAAAGACAAATTTAAAACAATATTTCCAAATATTATAAGATTGTAACACAATCTAATTTGGTCCTGGACAACCTGGAAAACCATCCTAATTGTTTTGAAGATTTCATAACAGACAATGCTGGAAGACGGCCTATGGGACCATGCAATGACTGTTTAGGACTGTCCATGCTGCCTTGCGGACTGTGCTACAATGTTAACACAACTTTCACATCCTTATCACGACTCGCACTTTTTTGTTCGATCGGCATGGCCTTCACAAGGTCGTAGCTCTGTGTGAGAGGTTGCTTTAGAGGGCATTCCTTCCAAAATCTAGAAATTTATCCAACCACCCTTCTAATTAATTCAGTAGTGGATTTAGTGATGGTGGGAAAACTTAGAGGGCGCTTTTTTATTTTAAAACAATATTTTTGTTTGTATGGCTCTGTAGAAGCATTGATCCTGCACTTGAACTTGAATTCCAGGTTACAAGTTATACTACACACGGCTAATTATCGATCAGCAACATAACGTAGTTTTAGAAAGAATAATTGACCTAAATGTGATATTTTTTTTACCTTAGACCCAGGCAGAGGTTCCAACCCTCACAATCTGTCTGGGAGTCTCCCGAAAATTTTAACAGTCTCACGATTTTTAAAGCAATCTCCCGATTTTTTGTTAAAATTTAAACATGTTCTAGCACCATAATTTTGCTTAGAATAATGTTTAATCAATAAATACAGTACTTTCGAAATACAAAATTGCGTACATCGTTCTAAATTTATCGTAATTGCCGCTAGTTTTATTGGCCTGTTTTTTTTTTTTGCCCTTCCGTCATAAAATGCAGTAAAAGGTACAGTATTTTAAGATAGAGGGCGCACTTTGAAAAATCTTCCAAATTTTCTTTTCCCAGGTCCAGGTATGCGTGGTTGCATGTTTTTGTTTTGAAGAGCAAAAAAAAAAGGTTTTCCCCATTTTGGTGCTCTGGTTCGCTGTTTTAGCCCATATATGTTTATTTTTGGTTTTTATGGTGCATTTTGGACCTGGCGCTCCTAATATAAGGGGGCGCCACTACTTTTTGAAGATAATAGGGGGAAGCGCGCCCCTGGTGTAGAGCGCTCTAGGACTTATATGCTTTCTAAGCCAATTCTCATTTTGAGGTTTAAGTTTTGAGGGTTGAACCCAGGATCTTGGAAGGCGAGCAACAGCTAATTTCAGCTAATTTCATCTCATATTTGTTTTAATTTTCTTAATGCCAAGCACATGTTTTGACAGGTCATGTTTACGATGAGCAATGTCGGACACATGGTCAGATTCCAGTAAATCCTGGAGTTATGATGGTCTCCACAAGACCCCCATCACGAGAGGGCATCATCAGACCACGCAAAGATCGATCACAAGGTATGAAATCTTCTACCTTACACCCATCTCACTATATTAAAAAAAAAAACTAAATTGACAATTTAGTAAGTTTTAAAATGCCTGATGATGACATAATAAACGTCGAAATGTTGAATCAAAACAAGAAGAGATTTTGAGCCTTCTCTGATTATTATTTTGTACATTGTTTCCACCATGGTATTTTTGAAAAAGTGACCAATTTTTTTTATTTTTCCACTAAGTTTATAACCGAATAGAGTACGAGATTAAGTAACTGCAGTACATTTAAGCAACGGCTCACTTCATGACAACCCATAACCATTTTAGGGGTTGCCATAGGACCTTTGAAACCTACTTGATCTGCCACTGCTGTTTTCAGACCAGTAATTTACTATAAATATTCCTTTTACACTTCTCTGTAAAAGCATAGCACCTTCCCACTCTATAAATATTTATCAGGGTTCATACACTTTGAGTAAAAAGCAATTCAATACTTTACTAGAACCAAAACATTACCAAATCCATTTTTACACAAAATCAAATCTTATTTTTAAATTCTATTATTTTCCAGTGACAAATGAGTATTGTAACAGTTTTATTTTCTAAAACACAAACTTTATATTTATCAAATACTACTTATTTATCACCTTGTTGAACTACGTAGTAGGCGATCTAGGATGCTAAAAATGGCCCGTGTTGGTACAGTCAGTCTCAGCACCTGAAACACGATCACAAATACCCAAATTTTGTGGATTTTCCAACCAGAGAGGAAACCCTCACCTAAGAACACAAGCAAACAACTAGGTGTGAGTTTTAGTTTTGAACTCGCAATAAGAAGTCTCTTTTCCACTTTCTTGTAATCAAAATCAATTTTTTTTTTATTCTAGACCCTTTTGCATTGTGATGCTGATAATCTATGTTAAACTGTGTAGTGTAAATACTCTTATTAACATAATCTTTTTTTTACCACAGAATGTCCACCTGAGTTTGATGGCCAACTGGTTCAGTAGGTACCAGAGTGATTTATGGAGTTCTTAGCTGTTTTCCATGCAAATTGATTTATTGTATGTATTAACTATTAAAGTGTTTAAAGATTATATCAAGTACTGTCCATTATTTATGTATGTATTATTATTTCTTGTCAGCAGAAAAAAACATTGTGCCCATGACCCCTCTATAAACTAACATTGGGATAACTCATATTTGATGAGATTAGTGTCATGTCACATGTTCTTAAATCTTTCACTGTCTTTACTGATCAGTAGGCTATTAATTTTGCAATGTCTTTGGATTCACTCAATGGTAATGAGATGTTAATTCAAAACCACTCAGTGCAGTAATCTGATGTTAGTTTGTTGAGGGTAGGTCGGCCTAATGAGTCAAGCAGCAGTTAAGCTTGCTTTCATCATAGTGTTTGTCCAAATGTGTTTTATTTTACCTATAATGTGTTTGTATCTTGATGAAATAAATGAAATTAATTTATATAAAATTGATAAATGCGTTACCGTACTCGCGTGAAAAACCGCTCTTGAACTTACGAATTTTTACAACTTTTTGAGTTACGCTTATTCTAATGGGGCATGTATTTCAACGGCATTATGTAAACTAGTGGGAATTGAAGGAGTGCTATGGAAGATAACAAAAACAAAGAAAGAGGGTAAAAGAAACGAAGATTGAGTCCAAATGACAGTACTAGAGACAAATAATTGATGAATTTATTATTTTATTATATATTTTCTCCAGTTCATATATAAAAAAGTACAAGAACATTAAATTTTTGTGAATTAAACACATTAAAATTAAAATGCAATATGATAATGTCTAACATGTTTGGAATGTTGATGAGTGGGGCATACCAAAAAATAACACAGTTCCTGTCCAGTAAGTATCAAATCCACAAAGCACACATCAGCAAAACAAATAAAAGAGAAGACAAATGTATAAAATTGATAAATATGTATATTATAATATTCATACAGATAAATATTTAACATACTGCTTATACACATTCAAAGTTCCATTTCAAAAAATTAATTGGAAGTTAATTTCAATTTACAATAATTTTATGACAAAAGAGTTACAACGTTTATTGCATTGAGAATCTCTATTACAAAGTGTATGATAGTAGGCCCAGTGTATACATACGCCTCGTGTGCACAATAAAGAACCCAGTACATCTTTCAAGACGAGTAGGGGGTTACCCCAGTGTACTGGTCCATACATCCCCTGCCGTGGACAGATGAATGAGCGCCTGTACCGGGAAGCAGGACATGACGTGACCCTTAGGGGCGTAGAAAGTCATATGAATGTGTAACATCTGGTCCACAGCGCCTTGAGAC
>JAOTQE010068160.1:0-17375 GCA_025631205.1 Nesometra sesokonis
AAAGTTAGCATTTCAATATCCTCTGAACAGTACTGCTCTTTAATCGATATGTTAGCACACCAATTTTTGTTTACATATATACAGACACCGCCTCCACGCTTTTTTCCTGTTATGTCTTTATTTCTGTCCAGGCGAAATAATGTAAATCCATCAATACCAACAGTTTCCTCAAAGTCAGATTCATTAAACCAGGTTTCACTGAAACATATTAGACAAGCCTCTCTAAACTCTCTCCGATACTTACAACAAGCCTGAAATTCATCCATCTTATTCCTCAAAGATTGTGAGTTTCCGAACACAGTAGAGGGTAGTGGGGGTTTAAAATCCCTCCTCCTCACTCTTGCCTTAACTCCACCACGAACACCCCTGGTCCTTCGTTAAAAATATTTAATTGGAATCACATCTAAATCAAATAGTTTTGTTAAATTCCTAGACTGCAAGCCTAGGATCTCGTCCCGTGTAAGCTTACGTTCTGTCGGCGTACATCCGGCTTGGCCTGAGTTTGGAAGCAGGTCAACTCGGCTACAAGTCAGCTCGTCCACAGTCAGCTCGTCCACAGTCAACTCGTCCACAAGTCAACTCGTCCACAAGTCAACTCGTCCACAAGCCAACTCGGCTACAAGTCAACTCGTCTACAGCAATTGGTTTGCTAACCAACTCGGCCACAAGCCAGCTCGTCTACAAACCAACTCGTCTACAAACCATCTCGTCTACAAACCATCTCATCTACAAACAAACTCGGCCACAAACCATCTCGTCCACAAACCATCTTGTCCACAAATTATAAAAATGGCCGAGTTTAGTAAAATTTCAATGATCTTGATAGATGAAATAAGTACATTATCTGTATCGGTGTACACCACATAAAATTCAAAATCTAGTCAGGCACTATAGATGGCTGACTTTCTTGATATAAAAACAAAATATAAAGTTACAGTGAATGTAATAATAATATCCAGCTATAGACGAAATAAAGTATTGCCCGTTTCTGTACCCTTATCTGATACATTTGTATGATAACTATTTTTTAAACAATTACAAAACAAAAATGAAGTGGACTTTCTGCCAGTTTGGATCATCCAATTAAGAAAATGGTAAGGATCCTATCGGAAATAAGATCGGCCCCTAAAGGATGAATGTCATTAGAAGTGGTTGTTGTTATTGTTTATTATTATTGTTGTTATTGTTATTGTTTTATTGTTATTGATTTATTGTTATTGTTTTATATTGTTATTGTTTTATTGTTATTGTTACTGTTGCTATTGTTATTATTGGAGACGGGGTGGTGGTTTTTGTACAAAATACAAAACAAAATCTCCATTGATTGTCTTCCTAAATACCTGTAGACGAGTTAGTTTTAGGTTGAGTTGGTTTGTGGACGAGTTGGTTTGTAGACGAGATGGTTTGTGGACGAGTTGAATTGTAGATGAGTTGGTAAGCTGATGAGTAAGTGTGGACGAGTTGACTTGTGGACGAGTTGACTGTAGACGAGTTGGTTTGTAGACGAGTTGGTTTGTGAACGAGTTGACTGTAGACGAGTTGGATCGAAACCCTGAGTTTTCCTGGTCTCTCATATGGGTGACCACGGCTTGTGTACCGCCTCGACCCATTTCCTGTCTGTGTGGACCGTAGCCTACTAACCGGCCTTCGAAAATCAACGTCCAATTTATCACAAAATACAATATACAGAGTCTCAAAACATCAACAAACATGATTACGATGTAAACTGAGAATAACATCTCAAAAAACTCAATATACAGTAAAAACAGAAGTTTGTACGACGATCAAGCCAAGGCCTGTCAGCCAGTATCCGGTGCAGGTATATATATATGAGGAGATTCAATACGTCCACTCATGTGTCAGCAAACCTGATCCGTGAACTTCTGTATGCTGATGATGCTGATCTCGTTGCTCATTCTGTTGAAGATATGCAACTCATCATGAATCACATCTGAGATGTAATGTATTCATTTTGAGCTGACTATCAGCACATCAAAAACGAAAGTGATGTATACTCCTGCCCCTGGCCATATCTACAGCGAACCTGACATATTTATTTATGGCAAAAGACTTGATGTTGTCAAAGGTTTTGTGTATCTTGGTAGGACACTCTCAAATGATGGCTCGCTGGATGCAGAAATAAAAGAAAGGATTAGTAAAGCTTCTGGTATGTTTGGCAAACTTGAAGAAAGAGTCCGGTCAGATGGAGACCTGAATAGGAAACCAAAATATCTGTTTATGAGACATGTGTCCTGTCTTTTCTTTTCTATGCATCTGAGGCTTGGACCACATATCAAGTTAATCTCAAAAAGCTTGAGCGCTTCCACAAGCACAGCCTGAGACATATTCTAAAGGTCAAATGGGAAAACTACCCACATCATCCCATGATTTACTGTACAGTAGCCATGTTTCAATACATTCCATGTACTGCCACTTTATTTGCTCTCATAATATTTCCCATAATGCCATCAGTTTAAAATGTTAGCATACACTTGACTATTACTAATATTATTTATTAGGCCTAATATTAATTTTGTGGTCAAGTAATTTATTGATATAAGATGTTAATATACATTGGTGTTAATAGTTTGTTGGCATAATTTTTGTACTTCTAAAGTTGCTTTGACAATATATCTGTAGTCTTTTGTAAATTAAAAAACAATCTTTTAATATTATCTTTATTTGTCTTTGCATCTACAGTATTGTAATGTCATTTTCGTCTGAATGATCCAATTCACTGCACTGTATATTAGGTTATACATGTACAGTATACAATTATAATATAATAAGTTTTGATTCTTTGATAATTTTTAATTGCTAAAACCTTGTGTTATTATCCAAGCTATGTAAAACTGAATAAAACAATAGATATAGTACCTCATCGTATGTATTCAGTAACTCTGGATTTTTTTGACATATATTAACCACTTCGTTCCAAGTGTTACTTCTCATAGCCTCCCTCAATGCATTTCTATGGAATAAACCTCATTGTTAGTAATGGCAAATGCAAATAATTGTGCATCCTCAGTCATGATTTATCAATGCCTTTGTTATTGTCTTTGGTTATTCAGCCAAGTGTAAATGATGTAATGGTGTGTTAGGCCTCTGCCATCATAACAATCACAATTAGTATTATTTTAATTATTTTTAGACGCGGAAAGCGTCTCTATAAACAGCTTTTCAAAAATGTCTGTCTGTCTGTCTGTCGGTCTTGTCACGCATGTTTGTGACTATTTGCGTTTTGTTCTTTACATATATAATATCTGATACCCAGCATTATATGGGTGTCACTTTAAATATCTACAAGATATGAAACAATTAATCATCAACTGGTAATACATTAACATTAAATACACTTTTAAATGCTTACTTCCTTATTAAAACTGTTAACATCTTATATTGTGTTTCTGGAGTTATGCCAATTGCGAATAACGCCTCAGGCTACTACGCGCTGCGACTTTCGCCTCAGGCAGAGTCGCAGAAATTTGAAATTTGCATAGCAGATGATGCCAATAGTACAAAAGCAAGCAGGATACAGAGCTGATTTATTCCATCACTGATCTTGCTTCTATACTTTTGCAGAGCTCCCAAGTCTCCAGGATTGTTCTGGAGTCTCCAGGAATTTTGGATCATCTCCCGGGCTCCCGGAATTTAGTTTTCACCAGGAAATTCTCCAGGTTTTGTAAAAGTTTCACAATCAGAGCATAAATTGGCCTATTCTAGTACTGAACGCAGCTTTGCACGTCATATTGTCGGATCGACTTGTTAGATAAGTATCTCCAAAAGCCAGGAAAATTATGTTCTGATGATCGCGACAAGACATCTATTTACAGAAGTACTGATGAAGGAAGCTTATCTCTTGGCGAAGACAAGAATAGTCCCGGAACATGACTAATTTCGACTTGATTTGACAAAAATACACTGAACATGTAAATAGGCACCGAAACTGAAATTACGCCTAAATTTCACACTAAAATGCTTCTAACTCAAAAGCTACTAAAGCGCCCATCTTCAAACTTTCAGGATGTCTTCTTTATATCATGATACATATCTCACAAAAGTTTGAAGGAAATCAAAAGTGATAATTTTTTTATTCAACTTCAAACTTTATATTTTAGAATTCCCATTAAAAATTCACGTTATATAGCAAAAAAGTTATAAGTAATTTTATAGAGCTATTTTTTAGCTTTAAAATGAGACCAGACTCATCTTCATGGGTTTTGTACTGAGATATGGTTACTTAAATATGCGAGGTATTGCTAAATAGCAAAAAGTTCATCAACCCCTATTTCACTAATTAGTGTGCCGAAACCAAAATTTTTTCAGTTCTGGCCAAATGGTGGCAAACCAAATTCCAAAATTTGAAAAAAATCCAAGAGATTGAGAAAAAGTTCTTGGTTGATTTGACATGGAATTACCCATTTATCACATTTATAGTCTTAAAAACCTTATTTGTAGGTATAGTAAGTAGATTCAGTTGTTATAATAGATTTCGAATAAACTGGGTTTTGAATGTTTTTTTCATTAAACAGTATGAAAAAAAAATCCATCATTTTATTACGTACTCTTTAAGGAGGGAAAGGAGTTCTGAAAAAGATTGTTTTGTACTCTTTCTTATGAAAACGATGATAATAATGGACAACTCCTAAGTGTTGTCAACATCTACTTAAAAGTAGATTTCGTAGTCATTTACAAATAAACTGATAGCAATTTTACGAACTCAAATGGCAAATGGTGGTTCGACATCCTCCACCCAAAATAATTATAATTTGAATTATTGACTAATAAAATTGTGTATCGCATCTGCTAATACACATTTGTAATCATAACTCAAACTGTTTTAATACTCACTCTTTACTATGTAGATATTCCATTTTGATTTTTTTGGTTTGTTGAGAAGTCTGAAAAGTTTAAAATTATGACAGTAATTAATATTCGTTTTGTATTGTTGTTAATTTAAAATTCAAATTCAATATTTATTTACAAATTGCGAAAAGGAGCCTGAAAATAGCTTACGCTTGTCAACGCCCGACTCCTAGATAATAAAGTAAGACATTACTTTTTTTTTGCTTGTCAACTTGAAAACGGGGAACACTCCCTCCTCAAACTCGGCCTATTTGTCGGGGGCCGTCGTTGGTTGCCCTCCCTGTTGGGGGCATTGCCCTACCATCGGGGAATTCCTGGCGCCGCTACTGTGTCACGTAAATGAAAATCATTACCTCAAAGTCACATGGTTATTAAATTTTACAATTTCTTAGCCCACATATTTATTTATTTTCTGTTGTTTTTTCTGTTGTTCTTTCATAATTGACCACCCCAAATTTATACTCTTAACGTTTATTGGCTTAGCCTGTCTTACAGGCCTTACGGTCGGGCTTATCCACTTTTGTTGCTTGATTCCTTTTTTTAAGGTGCTATTGACATCCCATACTCACTTATTTTTGTTTAGCCATAAGGCCCGTTAAAACGTTTCAAGCGTGACAATTTACACCTATCAGACGGGTGTAATTCGTCACGCTTGATTGAATTCGAAAATCATGTGATACCATTGCATCATTCTCTCTCACCAAAGTTTGGCGTTCATGCGCGGATGGATCCCTAGCCTAGGCGACGTGATGGACGATTGCAACTACATGAGAAATAAGAACTGAGTTTTTTTTTATTAGAAGAGGACAAAATTACATTCGTGAAGATACTTTTCAGGTATAATTTGGTGTTTGGTAGTCTCTCAAATGGTGCTTAGGCTTTTGGATCGTTCACTTGGAAAGGAAGCATTTTGGTTGGTCGACCGTATTGTAAACATTATTTCAAACCACCCACATAATACGTCATTTCTTTCTTTGGAATGGTCACGCATGAACTGTTTTAACAGGCCTTACTCAGGCCTCGAATTTGGACATTGTAGGGGCAATGCCATTTTTGGCTTTATTCTAAGTGGTACTACAGGGCACCTGAGGCCATTTTATACAAATTGTATCCTTATGTATAACTGAAAATAAGGGGCATCAAGGCCAAAGTGGCCTTGATGATGGTCAAAATTTTAAGGCACTGAGGCCAAATGAGGGGGCACTGGCGGCAAATGGCCTTGGTTAAATTCGAGCCCTGCTTACGGCTAAAACTAAAATAAGTGAGTATGGGATGTCAATAGTGCATTAAAAGGAATCAAGCAATAAAAGTGAATAAACGCCTGTGAGACAGGCTAACCCAGGTTGAGTAATCTCAGGCTGTATATTGATCGATAATTGGAAAAGTAAATAGAATATTATATGTTATACTCTACATGTTATACTGTACTAACAAAGATAACTTGTATTTGTATGTCAGCTAGTGTCGGCTACTACAGTATGTACTTTTGTGTCATTTTTAGGTCCGCGTGATGGGGACTTTAGGTTCTCACTTATTTCATGTTGTTGGTGGTGTTGTTGCGACCACAAATTAAAAACGTCCAGCGTCGCCAGTTTTCAACGACATGCTTGAAATTTTGTACACATAAATTAGAACACATTCCCAACAAACGTTCATCGCCCTTTTTTAAAGATACACCCAAGGTGGTCCTCTAGACTCAGAAAAACAAAAACGCGTTTCATCAAGTGGTGTAAAATATGGCTAATTTCAACAAGCGAATGAGTAGCTCGATTGGTTAAGACATCATTTAACATGACCGTTCTACAAAAGAAAAGATCAATGAGTTAGAGTTCCACCACAGTAGGATCTGCCTGGGTTTTTTAAGAGTTTAATTCAAATGAACATTCTAATTACTGTATTTAATTTACTTGTCTACCATTCATTTTTCCTGCAAGATCTTAAAAAAAAACATAAAACATTAAATACATGTGACGTGGCCATACTAGTGTCAGTAATAATTGAAGAATGCATTTATATGCTAGAAATCGCAATGGAAGCGCGCACCTGGCGAGCAGTCGCTCTTGTTTGTTAAATGCTGAATTTGCATCTTTAAGATGTAAAGTGATAGAAAAGATATGTTGCCATTTTTTGGTAAAGATTAAGGGTGTCAATTCCATGACTGTCGCCAGTGCTAAAAATATTCAATAAATTTATATTTGACAAAATAATTTGTAATATAAATTTGTTTGAAGCTTAATTTATTACTGAGGTTGTATAGCTATATAAAAAATTCAACTAAATCAGCCGTTTTAAAATCCAAGATGGCGGCCAATTCTTAAAATATTTAAAGAAATCAACATAATTTGCAAGACCTTGTTATATGAAAAGAGCCCACAAGTTAAACAGCAAAACAACACCGCGACCTATCGCAAATTTGACCGTTACAATACAAAGCCAAGGAAGAAGTAGGGCCTACTAAAAATGGAAGGGTCCACAAAATCAAGAAGAAAACGAGGAAGAAAAAAGATGAATTATAAGCATCGGAGAGAAGACTTCACATACAGAGTTAGAACAATAAAAAAGAAATTACAACCAAAATTCAGGAAGCGATCAGGAACGGCAGCAAAATTTAAGTATGATAAACTGATAATACGTAGAAACGTACACATACTATATTGAGAAGGACAGAATCATTAAAATATATGTCGATGGTCAAGGCCCAAGGATTGTGGTTGAGACAAACGATTGCATAAGGAATGTGACAGGCTTGACTACAAAATCAATAATGTTGGTGGATTTATTGAAACATGGCTGCATGATGATGAGAATGTTATCGGAACTTTTAAAGATAGTGCCAGCTTCAATATAGCAGATTTGGATTTGACAAGCAAAGCATTCACATCTGCTGTTCATATGTTGTATTTCGGATGTTTCTTCGTGCAAAACAATTTATCTAGTGTTTTTAGGCCATTTTAAACGAGTAAAGGTCACAAACCTAGGACAACAGCCACCCAGACAAAAACCACCTAACAATGGATTATACCATTTAAATACAGGGGTGCACAATTGTGCCTTTGTCTTGGCATTGGTGGGAGGTAGTGGGTATGACAACATGTATTGATTTGTTGATTAAAAACTGATCAATGCACAAGTTGTCTAGCTTCCTGATGGCTGGTGGTTTTGTCCAATTACCTTTTAAACATATCCCATATTATTAGTTAACTTTTTTTTGAAAATCATCTCTTCAATAGGATTTCTATTTCATAACAAAACAAATGGTCACAATCATTATTCTCAAGAAATTTGAAAGTTCTCAGTTGGTCATGTTTTCTTCATTTTAAACTTGACAAGCAAACAAATAAAGGTTATTTAGCATTTAGTGTCCTTATTTTTTAGCCAATTTTATTTTTTATATTTTTCATCAACAATTTATGGGACCACATGATATATGAGGGACACACATGTAATGTTCCAAAAAGTTAGTAAGTAAATCCATTGTCCAAGCTTAAGGCTCATAGGGCTGGAGCTTATTTTCAGTTTCAGTGGCGTGAAGCGGTTGAGAGTATGATACTCCCCCTGGATGGGACGCCAGTCCATCGCAGGTTACTTCCCAGCAATTTGCCAGTACCATCACACAGCTGGGTAGACTGAAGCAATGTGAGTAAAGTGCGTTGCTCAGGTGAACAAGCAACTGGCGTGAGTGAGTCTCAAACCACCGACCTCTCGATTGGGATCCTGATCCGCAACTGCTGCGCCAACTATAAGTATTTACCTGCCAACTCTCACGCATTATGCGTGAGTCTTACACATTGGAGTCTATTTTTGATGTCTCACGCATAAACTAATTTATTTCACGCATTAGCAGATTCCTCACACATAAACAGTCAACTCAATAGTTTTTCTCACGCATGACATTTAGAGCAAAATACGGTCAAAACCGCCTCCAAAACAGCGATAATTTGGGCAGAAATGGGCCAAAAATGGGCAGATATGTGTGTTTTTTTTTTCTTTGTCAGATCGAAATTGAAGAGGACGTGGCCCAGATAGTGGTGGCGAGGTTTGTCTCACGCATTGGAGCAAAAAAAAGTTGACAGGTATACAAGTAGGTCAATAAAAAGGCACATAATTGCTATTAGCATAACCAAAATATCAAATTTCTTTGGAAATTTACCTGTTCTAAAATAATGAACATGATTAATTACATGGATACTTTTTACTTTATTCTTGAATAGGAAAAACTAATAATTATTGAACTTATAGATAAATCTAGACGATTTATTCGATAATTCCCTGTTGCATAAGGTAATATTCCATAGATTGTATCCGCGCGGATGTTCCAGGCTATTCTTTCCACAGTTGCCCGCGGTTTTTGCATGCAACACATGAGCTACGTGCACGCCGTTGGTTATAAGATTTAGATTCTTCACAGAAGCAAAGCTACTTTTTAGGATCCACACACAAACAAAATAATAATAAAATTTTGTTCTTTAATCTTAGTAATTACATAAATATCTTACAATACAATATTAATTTATAAATTTGAATACAATATATTCAAAATTTAGAATGTTTTAATGTAACTTTGGAAGGAATGGGCCTTTAATCAGGCTTGACCGTAGGTATGTATGTATGTGGTGCCTCTGCCTGGCTAGGCCAAGTTCTTTTGTCTATGATTCAACTAGGCTAGCCTACACTAGGCCTACCAAAACCAGTGGGAATGGTCTGGCCATCATTCGGGCATAGGCCTATGTCTTTATGTCGGTGACCAGTCACTTCGTCCCAAAACCATCTCGTCCCACACCAACTCGTCCCAAAACCATTTCGTCCCAAAACCAACTTGTCCCACATTTACTATTTTTTTTTTTTTTAATGAGCACAACGTTGAACCAAACACTTCTTTTCTGTTCCACTTACCTTAGAAGTTAAATGTGGGGATCCTTCAAGGTTGCTTCAACGCTTTACCTTTATTCGAGATTCATCCTTTTAAAATGGCATATCGTTTGAAAACTTACCTATTTCGTTCCATCTACTGTAGGCCTACGTTCATTCTTATATTATGATTAGCCTATTAATTTTACATAATTAAAATGACATGTTTTTGTTTATTGAAATTTTACAGAATAGTCTATAACAAGAAAGTTCAAGAATACAAATAAACGCAAGTATAAAGAAGACAAGAAAAGTCGAAAAAACAGCTACAAAATAAAGAACGGAATTCTGGGATGATTGATAAAGAACGTATAACGTGTTTTTTACAACGAAATGTTTTTGTTACAACAAATATTATTTATTTAAATGAATGTTTATTAAATAAAAACATTAATATAAACTTTCGTTATAGGCGTATTAGACTTTTTACATAGAAGAATTATTCTGATTTTTTAACTATAAAATACATTTGTAAAAACTAACAATATGAAAACATATATTGAAACGTTAAAATACTTAACATAACAATTTTAAGTATGACAACTCAAATGAAATAGAAATTTAATAAAATGGTTCTTAGACCAAAAGTCATTTTAATAAATATTTCAGGTTCGTATTTAAACCCTCGGGGTTACTATTAGAGTAGGGGTTTACTATTACAAATGATAATGATAATAACAACAATAGGCCTAATAATAATTAATAATATTTCACATGATTTTATTCAATATTTTATATTTTTTCATTGTTCTTTAATTCTTGATGTAACGATCGCCGATCCAAACCGGCGATTCTTGATAGGAACCTATCAAGAGCTTGATCAAGAGAATCGCTGCTTCGGATCGGCGATCGTTGCAACAAGAATCAAAGGACAACGAAAAAATATCGAATATACTATATAGGCCTAGGCCTACTGTTTTTTTTGTTATCTAGGCCTAGGCCTAGGGCCTAGTATAAAAAGGGAATTTAAAGTAAATAATATATTCTATTTAAAAATAATAATAAATGTGGGACGAGATGGTTTTGGGATGAAATGGTTTTGGGACAAAATGGTTTTGGGACGAGATGGTTTTGGACGAGATGGTTTTGGAACGAGATGGTTTGGGACGAGTTAGTGTGGGACGAGATGGTTTTGGGACGAAGTGACTGTAAATCGATAGGGCTAGCCTAGCTCGGCCCATGGAGTTATAAAACTATTATAACTCCATGCTAGGCCTAACTTCATTGTACATGGTTTTAAACCTTGTGTTTAGACTAGATCATATTGAAATTTAGAGTAATAGAATATTTTAATTAATGGCAGACTGCTTAGTATAGGTTAATATATTTTAAACACCTTAATTTCTCACTTTTTTACTACTTCCTTTATCAATCGAAAGAAGCCTGATTTCACCTTCTTCATGAGGTCAGGTCATCAGTTCGCAATTTATAATTTTCGGTAATGGGCAATTTAAGAGGAGGGGTGTCGGAGTTTTTAAGTAATACTTTAAGTAGGAAAGAATATCATACAAATATAATTGGCATTATTAAAATGAAACTTATCACAATTTATTATGTTTCTGTGTTAGGTAAACATACCTTAACAATTACCTAAGTACATACATTATTTTTACGACAATACTTAAAATTCGATAATGGAATAGTCTAATGGAAGGACAAAAAACTTTTTTACAGACGCCGAAAGCGTCTCTATAAACAGCTTTTCAAAAAATGTCTGTCTGTCTGTCTGTCGGTCTCTTCACGCACGTTTGTGGCTTTGCGTTGTGTTCTTTCTCTATATATTTCCTGATAACCAGCATTGTAGGGGTTTCACTTTAAATATCTACGATATTTGAAACAATTAATTAATCATCAACTGGTAATACATTAACATTAAAATTTAATTAAAATGTCATTATAAATACACGTTTCAATGCTTATTTCCTTATTAAAACTGTATACAACATATTATTTTGTGTTTCTGGAGTTATGCAAATTGCGAATAACGCCTCAGGCTACTACACTCGGCGACTTTCACCTCTGACGTATTTGCAGAAGTTTGAAATTTGCATAGCAGATGATATTAATAGTATAAAAGCAAGCACTACATCAAGACAAATTCATTCGTTCACTGGTCTTGCTTGTATAGTTTTGGATCAGTAGCCGCACTCTCTTCAATCGCCTTGTATAGGCGGTTGTAGAATAGGAATAATACTAGCCCGGTTTTCTTGCTAAATAAAAGTGATGACGTGCAGTGCACGAACAGGTGACAACAAGCTATATAAAAAAACCTCCTACATAATAAAACCTCCTTGGTGACAATGGCCAACTACTGCAGCTAGGTTAGGCGGTTATAGAATAGGAATAATACTAGCTCGGTTTTCTTGGCTAAGTAAAATTGATGGCGTGCAGTGCACGAACAGTAGGTTACAATGACCAACTACTGCAGCTAGCTTAGGCCTAATAACTTCAAATGTACTACACTTCAAATAATAATGTTTACTCTGATGCTTGAACTCATGTACGAAATTATTAAGAATTCACTTTGTTTTGTTAGACTCGGACATTGTGGACATTGACTTGAGGAAATATAATGATGTTTCATCGAAACTTCAAGAATATAACTGTATTTTTACACTTTAAATAATAATATTAGTCTGTCTGTCTGTCTACTTCTTATTTTAACCTAATAGAATCAAACTTCAAACGACAAAATACAGCATTACACTTAATGTTCACTGTATATTCTGCATATATATTCCAAGGCGCGAGTATTTAAACAAAGGCCTGCATTTGCATAGCACATTTTGAGATCTCAACTATTTTTTTTTTATTATAGAGGAGTCTTCCAATACGTATGCGTATTGATAACTGGAAAGAAATTAATTGCTAATATAAACGCAGTTAAGAACGTAGGCCTACAATAGATTTAACCTACAAAGTAATTTCTAGGAATATGCATACTAGCCTGGTTTTGATGAAATTCGGGGCATACTTTAATGTTTTGTTTGTTTTAAACTTTACCTAACATCCATTTATATTTTATTTTTTTGTTCTAAACCGGTAAACTTTGCATACACAAGCGATCGGTAGGTTGACAGCTACGCACAACTTGGTTTAACTCACCAACTAACCTACGCCTAAAAAATAATATTACTCTCCAGGCTGCTCAAACACATGTACAAGTTAAGGATTAACTTCTTGTTACTGTGCGTAGCTTTCCGCGTCTTATTGTCGGATCGACTTGTTTTTAAATCAGAAACTTGAAATTGCAAACAACGGGAAAACGACGCACACTTTACCAGAGCATTTTAGAAAACAGGACGGATTTAGGCGGCCAGCACCACTCCTTCCCACCCCCTATTATCGCTAAAACGTAGTTGCACCCCTCCTTGACGAAAGGTGCCGGATGTTAAAAATGTACCTCAAATAATCAAAAAATAACAGGCAGACATACGTTAAAAAGAGTAGGCCTATGGAAATGCAAAATGTGAGGGCGAGTAAATAACTTGTTTTTGCTTGTCTAAATAAAAAGCGTAAACCATGCCCACTTTGCTTCGGGAAACCCCCCCCCCCCCTCCCTTGATTGATTCTTAGAACTGCCCCTGGATAAAAAGCTAATTGTAAATTATTTAAATTATTAGATAAAATGGACTAATTATTCACTAGGCTAGAGCCTAATTATTAATGTAGTACAGTGCCGGCGGAACGTTTTTGAAAGTGAGGGGGCCCAGCGGGAGCGGATCCATAAATTTCCAAACGGGCACGGGGGAAAAGACAAGATCCATTTTAGTGGGAAGAGCACAGAAAGAGTGATTGCGCCAGGGGGTGGGTTTGGGAGGGGGAGGATCCCCTCCCATAGAGAATTTTTGAAAATAATAAACCTCTAGACGCTCATATAGAGCATCTTAGACTATACATTTGGGGATCCCCACTCAGACATTTTTTTTCTCTTTACATTTTTTCACTCTTCTAAAGTTTTATGACGTTGGGAGGGGCTGGGCACGGGCAAGTATAGTGTAATTACAATTGAATACATTTTGCTGTTTATAGAAAATAAACGTTTTTACAGCAATAAAAACACCCAATGAGTGGAGGTTTTTAGTAGGCCTAGGCTATACTTCCGTATTAGACAATAGACTTGGTGGGCCCCTTAAGTTTCCATGCACACGGAATAAATACTAATATGCATATAAACAGGGACACAACAGGATGGAATGAAGGGTGTGGGGTCAGATTTGTGAAAACAAAGCGAGCAATTAGGCTGGGGGATATGAGCCGCCGAAGGTCCCTGAAAAAAATTGCGTTATTTTGCATGCTTTAAGACACAGAAAAGGCCATCAAAATGTACCGTTTATCAAATCAGCCTGTCTCGGTTTCGAAGTTTGAACTTACGAGCGAAGCGAGCAATGGCCCTCGGTCGGTCTTTTGGATTATTTTATATGCTAAAAGACATATTAGAGTCCATCAAAATATCCCGTTTTCCAGATCAGCCTGTCATAGCTTCGAAGTTCGGACTTGCGAGCGAAGCGAGAAATTTTGGCTGGGGCCAGGGGGACACCGAGGGTCCCCGGTCGGGGACGAGGGGCCGTAGGCCCTGGAAAATTGTACGTTATTTTATATGCTAAAAGCCACATTAGAGCCCATCAAAATATCCCGTTTTCCAGATCAGCCTGTCTTGCGAGCAATTTTGGCTGGGCCAAGGGGGACGCCAAGGTCCCCCGGCCGGGGTCGAGGGGCCGAAGGTCCCGCAAAACTTTTGCATTGTTATATGCTAAAAGCCATTATAGAGCCCATCAAAATGTCCCGTTTTCAGTTCAGCCTTGGTTTCGAAGTTAGGACTTGCGAGCGAAGCGAGCAATTTTGGCTGGGGCTAGGGGGCAGATGAGGACCCCGGGTCGGGGTCGAGGGCCGATGGACCCGGTAACTTTTGCGTTATTTTATATGCTAAAAGACACATTAGAGTCCATCAAAACGTTCCGTTTTTTAAATCAGCCTGTCTAGGTTTCGAAGTTCGGACTTGCGAGAGAAGCAAGCATTTAGGCTGGAGCTAGGAGACCACCGAGTTCCCCCTGTCGGGCTCCAGGAACCGAAGGCCCCGGAAAAATTGCCTTATTTTACATGTTAAAAGACACATTAGAATCCATCAAAATGCTCCGTTTTAAAGATCATCCCCCTCCTATAGGAAATTTTTGAAAATTATAAACCTCTAGATGCTGATACGTACCATAGTATCTTTGACTATACAGTCGAAAAGTGGTGATCCCCACTCAAAAATGGGACAATGTTTTTTCTCTTTATAATTTTTAATCTTTTAATTTTTGTTTTGGTTGATTACGGAGAGGGGGGGGGGGTGACCTGCACCCATCCCCCACCCTGTCTGATCTGATTTTTGATGACGTGAAACCACAAATTTATTCATTTAAACAGTTATAGTAATTGTGTTTGTTTTTATGCTATACAATTACTAATAGAAAACGTTGCGCTAAACCTTTTATGTATTAAGTAAAAAAAAAACAAGTCCTCTGCTTGCTTATTGCAGGGCAGATCCAACGAAGCTAATAAACTACATACAGATGGCAATGCATGGGCGTGGGTCCAGGGCCTGCCTAGGGCCTCTCATATAGACCACTAAATTTGATTCAGGCAATAATACTGAAATTAGATTAGAATGTGGTGACAAATCAGCTGATTTGCAGTGTTGCATGATGTAACTTCTTTAGCCCCTCTTCGCATAATTTACAATTTTATTGTGTGGGAGGAGGGAAGTCATTTGCTTAAACCATGTGCACCTCTTGAGACAAGAAAATTCTAAGACTTTTTGATGCTCAAATAATACATAAACGCTATGACAATCTTTAAATCCAGAAAATTTTAAGAAATTTTGATTTCTAGGTGCTGGGAAATGACACTTTAATACTCAAAGTGTATATCTGTCATTTTGAGCATTTAGGGATCTGCGTAGACATTATATGTTCCGCCAAAAAGTGGAGGGGCCCGGGCCCCTGAGGCCCCTGCGGTTCCGCCGGCCCTGTAGTATATACTCTATTGATGTGAAATTGTCACAATTCGGTAAGAAGAGTGAAATATGGGAGTAACTTTTCAATAGTTTGAATTTGCGTATTTCATCCCCGAATCCCTCTGCTGTGGCGGATCCAGGGGGTTCCAGGGGAAACTGTGGCAACTTCAAAATCGTTTGAGGGTCGCCTGAAAATAAGGGCCAGAGCCAGGTACCTAACTATAGAAAATTGGACGACGTGAATTTTTTTTTTTTTGCTCGTCAAAAAAACATAGAAAATCGTGTCTCAAGCTAAGGCCAGAGGGGCAAAAGTGTGGATGGACGACTTTTTATCTTCTTTGCTGCCCTCTTCGGTCAGGAATTTCAGGGCGAGCTGATTGTGAAGATTGAACAATTTGTATGTTCCTTTTCAATTATTCATGTAATGTGTTTGCGTACAGTAGTGGCTTCCAATGGCGAATTTAAGGAGGCTTAACAGGCTTAAGCCCCTTATAACCTGAAAAATAAGAGATTTAAATGACAAATGGACTAATAAAAATAGATGCACTGTGGCTTTGAGGGCTAAAAGACGTTTTCTAACTTAATCCAGGGTTTTGTCAACCCAAATCGAGGTTTAAGTCCCCACTAA
Source organism: Nesometra sesokonis (assembly GCA_025631205.1). NCBI lineage: Eukaryota > Metazoa > Echinodermata > Crinoidea > Comatulida > Antedonidae > Nesometra > Nesometra sesokonis. Next base: position 16,401 of record JAOTQE010068160.1, read on the forward strand.
ATTACAATCCTGAATCCGTCTTGGGCTTTATTTGTCTTTTTAATCTGTGTGTTTCCGTTTAAAATATTTATGCGTTGTTCAGGAATGTGATTATGTTTAATCATGTGAGCCCATCGGTGGTAGACCTACAGTAATGATGTTGGATTTATGTTATATTCGTTTATAATATTTTATATAAAAAGAGAGTCATTTTATAAAATTTTAATTCCAAAGAACCGACCGTCAAATGATAAGGCGTTTCACATGTTTTGAATTAACTCAGTTGTAAGAGTGACAATTTCTAGCAAAAAAATTTGTTATGGAAAAACGTGTAAAATGTAAATGAGTATCAGACGGCTTAATAAAAATTGAACTTAGATGTGGAGGAAGTGTATTTTTTACATGAAATTAGCAGTTTGAACTTTGTTGATATCAAAAATATTTAGTGTTTTGGAGTTAAAAAATAATGTTTTTGAGTGTGATCTATGTGATGCCCCGAACAAAAGAGTGGGGTTCACTGAGCTCTTTTACATTAAAGCCGTGCACTCACTGACGTCGTGTGACGGTACGACGGTCGCAGGATCGGACTGAACCGTCTCTCCCTGTGTGTGTGATGCCCACGATGACAGTCTTCTACTAAACAAGTCGATCCGACAATAAGACGCGGAACTGCGCACTTAGCTGTGTAGCTGGTCAGTGTCACCAACTGTTCATGCACTGCACGCCATCACTTTTATTTAGCCAACAAACTGGGCTAGTATACCTATTCCACAACCGCCTATAGAAGGCGATTGAAGATTAGAGTGCGGCTACTGATCCAACTATACAAGCAAGATCAGTGTTCAAATGAATCGGATTTGTATCGTGCTTGCTTTTATACTAGTATCATCATCTCAGAGCTCCCAAGTCTCACTATTTCGGCAGAAGTCTCACTATTTTCCAGTCAATCTCACTCTTTCACTATTTTTGACATTTTCTCACTATTTTTGACATTTT
>JAOTQE010068171.1:0-16183 GCA_025631205.1 Nesometra sesokonis
GTAAGTGACCCAGGTCTCCGAGCCATAGAGGAGAGTTGTAAGGACCACAGCCTTGTAGACACAGATTTTTGTCTTGTCTAAAGATAATAATGTGTAGTTTTATAGCAGGCCTCAAATTTAACCAAGGCACCAAGGCCATTTGCCTCTGGTGCCCTCCCGTGCCCTCCCAACTGGCCTCAATGCATTAAAAAAATAACTACCATCAAGGCCACTTTGGCCTCGGTGCCCCTTATTTTCAGTAATACATAAGGATACAGTTTGTACAAAACGGCCTCTGGTGCCCTGTTGTACCCCTTAAAATAAAGCCAAAAACAGCTTTGCCCGTACCAAGCCCAAATTCGAGGCCTGTTATAATCCATAAAAAACTCAATTTTCAATTTTCCGACTTATGTCTCCTTTGGCTTGGTTCCTCCACAGTTGCTAACCTAGTAGGCTATAGATCATATCCACGTGGATGTCACCAAGCGCTGTTTTTGCATGTGATGCGCAGGCCCTGCAACACGCACATAGCTCGCCGTAGGTTACTAGATTTAGACTGTTCACAAACGCAAAACAAACACAGATTCATCCGCTTTATTTTTTATGATCTGCTCAAAAAATAGATTCTTTATTATTTTGCATTTTTTAAGGTTTGGAAGTAATAAAATTATATAAATATGGCAGGTCAGTATTATATTTATAAATTTGAATTCAATATACTCAAATTTAGAATGTTTTAAATTTTTTTTTTACTTTGTATGGAATAGGCCTTTAACCTAAAATATGTTTCTTTTCTCAACCCCTCATGCATCAATAGGGATGTTCACACACACGAAAAAAAATTGAAATTTGACAATCGATTTTTGTGAAGAATCGCAATTCAAAAATTGATTTTTTTTTTCGCGAGCGTTCATACACATGAAACATATTATGCACAACAGATTCACATACATACAGCGCTCAGTGCATTATCGCGATAATTCTGAAAAATCGCAAGAAGTACTGCGAATTAGATCGCGATCGCGAGAGTTCTTGATTTTTTTTTCTCAAACGCACACGAAAAAAATTGATTTTTCGATCACAATGCAAAAATAAATTTCCAAATTTCAGTTGTTTTCGCAGGTGTGAACGCCCCTAATATTGATGTTTAATTAAAAAAATCTATTTTAGGACTCTCAACTGAAGTAAGTCAAGTTCGCTATACTAGTTCAACACCTGGTATCTACAACCAATAGTCACATTCTTAATGCATATACCATATACACTTATAAAACCAAGAATATCACCCTTAATTATTTTACCAGCAACTCAACTAATAGCACCTTATATTTGAGATTAGTTCCTTTCATCACAGCCTATTTTTACTGACATTTAATCCTATATGATTGCTTCGGAAGGGTATTTGAAGGGTTTGGGGCCTGGGAAATTACATATCTAGACTATGGATCTAAACCGCAGGTGATTGAACTCTGTAAATGTTGTATAATTACGATCTATTGGATGGGTGTAGACAGGGTATGGAACCTGAATTAGGTGCAGCAAGGGGGTTAGGTGATTGACCATCCCTCACCCAAGAGAATGGTGTCACTTATTAATCTGATGACCTTGTATTAAAACATTAGCTATATTGCAGTGAACTTGTAGCCCTGTATTCAATGCTCTAATATTACAAAATTTAATTTGGTTTGGAAGATGAATGATTAGGCTACCAAAATAGAAAAAATGATTAAAGAATAACAAAAAAGAAAAAAAGATTTCATACAATAACAAGACGTGATCTACTAAAGCTAGAGGATAACCTAAAATTTACCAGCCAAATGATGTGTCATAAATACTACTAAACTAGTGGACCTATAGACCTTTTGTGGACAGGTTCAATCTAAAAAATTTAAACCGAAAGTAAAATAGGAAAACAACACACAGTGCACTAGCACATTTTAGGGATTTATGTGACTTGTCTTTTAGGCCCCATAAAAAAATCATTAGCATCCCTGTGCGCATAAAATTTGGAGAAATCATGATTTTCGTTTTACATGGCACCATTTTACCAGAATTTACTATTAGGCCCCTTTCAAACAATTGTTTTTTCATCATATTAATTGAAATGCCTTGGATTTTCTTAAAATATATTAATTTGATTTTGATTTTCAAGTGATTTTTTCACATGGCACATGATATTGGCATAAAGTAGGCCTTCAACAATCCATGCTCAAGTACTTTATCTGTATTGTTCATACAGATACAGATTTCCTTTATTATCCAAAACAGTTGGAAATAACAATGCTATTGACCGCCTAGATATTAACAATATAAACATATACTACTATAAATTTAATAATAATAATAATAATAATAATAATAATAATAATACGTCCTGCACGATACCATATCAATAATAATGATAATGATGATGAAAATAATAATAATAGTAATAATACATCAATTTCAATTCCTTGTTGTAATCACGTATACCAGAGGGAAAAAAAGCGTACTTGTACCGGTCCGTGTGCGCACACACCATTCTCATTCTACCACTCCGGACAATAATAGTGCTAGTTATGTCGTCATGAAGCGGATGGTATTGGTCTTCAAAAAACTTTCATTTGGTTCATAAACTTCGTGGGTGACAAACGATTGAGTCCATGGACCGCGATCGTGCCAAGGCAACCAGGTCCATTTATTGGACAATAGTGCTCCATTTATTTGTGCCGATCATTGCAATGGACCCCATCATGGAGTTGATCCTCGCTTGACCTCAACATCTTTATTTGAATGTTGTGTTGGTCTAATAAATCATGTAAAATTATCTAATTTATGGCATAATATAATTCTTTTGAAATAAATGAATAAATAAATATTCAAATTTTCGAATTTATAAACAAAACTAATGTTTGCAATGAAATTTTAATAATCTTTGAGTTGGGCCTGATTTTCCACATGATCATGGGCCCTATAGTCTCTTTGAGGGCCCGATGGATTTGCGTGGGAGATTGAATAATGGTGGAAATGGCAAGAAATAAGTACAGACGAGGTGCACTACAAGGTATCCAAGTTTAAAAATGGACAAGTACGCAGCTGTTTACGTATGTAGAAATTGTAGAATTTTCTAGGAATTTTTAAAAATCGTGCTAAATATTAATATCATGTCTAGCCTTCAGAGGTGAATAAAACTGGTACACTAAGTGTTGTAGGCTTATAAGTTACAGATATTGTAACTAATGGGAAATTTAATAAATAAATGGTTAATAATTTATCAATATAATATGATGCTGCTTGCAATTTAAATTCCTCCTGGACTATAAGATATACAAACATGGAAATAGCATAATTTATATAAAAATTGTATTTCTTTTTTGAGATAATTTAGCCTATATAAAATAATATTTTTATTTCTATCAGTATAAATTTTGTGAAGATGGTCTATTTAGATTGTCGTTTGTCAGGTGGCATTGAAATCATCAATATATGAAACATGAATTGAACTAATAGTATTTTCAAAGGAGAGAAAAAATTATGAGTTCAATTTGCATAAACACAAAAATCTGATAATGTTCAGCAAGGCCTAAATGTCTTTATTTTACCCAAGGTTAAAGGACGCAAAATGCTGAAAATCTGTTTTTTAATCTCCCAAATTTTTCTTTACATACATAAAATTATAGCTATAGAACTGGAGGCATAGCTTGGTGGTTAAGACAATTGCCTTTCAAACCATTAACATCAAGGCCACCATGGTTATTGAGGTTTCAAAAATTTGTAGAATTTACACCTCTAGCTGCTCAGAAATAACAGTTTTATATATGTGAGGTCTCACCACAAAATGAGCCTCATGGTTGGAAAATCTAAAATTCCAACCATACTTTAAATGACATTCATTGGGTAAGACTATCCCAAGATATGAACATTTCAAGTTTTCGTGTAGGAAAATATGGTTTTGAGAAAAAGGCCCATAAAGTAATCAAAAAATTAACAATTAAAAGACTATAATTCTGAGAAAACCTGAATTGAGGACATTTTCCTGCATGAAACTGACCTAAAAAGTATGTTATAATGAAATATAAATGCTGTAGTACTCCTAGTTAATTAAAAACTAAATTTCTCCAAAATTTGACTTCAGACCTCTTTGTGATTTTCTCAATTTGATCTCACCTACGATGCGACTCATTTTTTGGCAAGACCTCACATACGTTCCTTTAGCATGGTCTGATCAATGAATTTGGGAAAGTGCAGATGGCCGAATACATAATAAGTTGAGGTCTACACCCACCTCAGTCCACTATGGTTGGGGCTGATGTGAGAAAAAATTTTAATATGAAACTTCTAGATGCTCAGAAATGGCACCCTTGTATGTCTTAATGCTATTTAAAGTGTCACAATTTAACAAAATTAAGACTACTACCACTGCAAAATGTTTATACGGAGCCACCGCACCAGTTCCCTCTCCCCTGAATCATCCAGTTTACCCCCTCCACAACTTCCCTGGTTGGTTTAAGCTGAAAATGTGTCTACATGTTCACATCCCTGTGTGTTCTAAAGTATTGATAGAAGTCTGTAGCAATACTGTATCTGGATTTGAAATCTTAAATATTTAAAAAATTGATGTTGCCATAAATCTTTAAATTTATGTTAGGATAAATCTTTAATTCGTGGATATAAAAAACAGCTGAGTTGACATTTTATAGGCTTTGTGAAATGCATCAATCAATATTTACAGGTTGATTTTAATGAGCTCATTAATTATTCCATTAGATATGTGCTACATGGATAAATTGCTGTATGGGGGTAAATATAGGCCTATGCATAAATCATGTGCTAACTTTAAGTGATGGGCTTAGAGAAAGTAGATTTTGAACTGAAAACCGTTAAAAGGGGAACTCCGGATTTAAAATTTTATGGTTACACCTATAGAACTACCTCACTGACAAAATTTCATAACATTTGGACATGATATAATGAAAGAAAACACTTTCCAAAGTAGGCATTAATTCAAAAAGTGGGTCTACTACTCATATTACAAAATGCTAAAAAAGAATAGGAAAATTTTGGATTTTGAAAGAGTTGTGGTTGAAAACCGTAACAAAAGTTACATTAAAAATTACCTATTCTAATATGAATTTGACTGATCATTCCATTTATGTGAGTTATATTTGTAATGTGAGTTTGGTTTTCAAGCACAACCCTTTCAAAATCTAATTTTCTATTCTTTAACACTGTGTATTTTGAGTAGTATTAATTTCATTGATTTTTTTGGTCATTTTCAAGTGACAATACATCTTTAAGCTATGTAGTTGTATGCATTTTGCAAGTATTCTATTATTGAGGAAACATTTGAGATGTGGCACATGCAATATAAGATGGGACGGACATGTACTTTTGACGATATAGAGGGGCGCATACCGGATGCACCCCGTGTAAATCCGCCCACTGTATAGTGTATCTCTCTTTGGCATTTAAGTCTTGATGTTATAAACTCTCTCTCTTGCGCTATCTTTAAAACTCTTTTTAAACTCAACATTTTAAACTCTACTCCAGTTACTTCTTAATTCCTCCATTTTTGAAACTTTTTTAAAATAAATGTATAGACCTTTATTTATTTAAATATATATTTTTTATACAGTATATTTTAGGTGTATATATATATATAGTATTGTTATATGTTATGTATATAACTATTTTATTGTATTTTTTTATCATTTCTCGAAGTGGGCCCCAGTATATCAGCATTGCTGAAAGGGTCACCCACTTTAAATATTGTTGAAATAAAAATAAAATAAATAAATAAAATAAAATAGATGTGAAGTTGTTCTATTTTCCTCTATGGATACATTACATAGATACAGATTTGATTATTATCTGACATTTTGGAAACTACACTTCTTTTTATGACTACCTTAACTATTGTAATAATAATATTGTAATAAAGACCTACTACTAATAATAATACATCAATAATGAACTGTTAAGAAATAATAGCATCAGAAGAAATATTCATTTCATAATATCATTTCATTAATAAAGATACAGCAAGTCTGAAATATTTATTTCATTAACTACGATTGTGAGCAAAAAAAGGGTTCTATTATTATGTAAGTTTGGAATTTCTATATGACAAACAAAATTCAGTTATATAAGGCACTCGGTTTACGCAAGTCATTTTAATGTCTTAATGGATAAAAATTAAAATCAATAACCGAGAAAAATTGACCAGGTGATGATTGTTTAAAACCACTTAATCAGATTTTATAAAATTGTTTGATGAAATTATAAAGTGATGAAATACATTGCATATGGTTAAATTTAGCCTGATTATAATGAGTAACAATAAGTAAATAAGAAAAAACTTGTTCCTTTATAGAAATTAAAAGAAACTCTGGATTTTTTCATATAATAAAGGTAAAATAAACCTTTGTTGATGTTTTTAAATGATGTCATAATCAATAAGTTTTATAAAATCTTTGGAGTTTAACGATTTTATAATGTTTTATGCTGTAATTAGAATTATTTTATAAAAGTACAGTATACTAGTCATCGTATACAAGTTAAATCATGATTGAAGCATCCTAGCATGAAATATCTTAATTATTTTATTTTTTATACAAGTTTTCCATTTATCCGAAAGGTCCACTATATCAACTTCAATTAAGAAAGTATAATGCATACTCCAAGCAATGAGATACACGCCATCCTGACGGGATTCAATATTTCAACATAAATTATGTCATCATTACAAATAAATAATATTCATAATGACTAAAATAATTTGTCGAAATATTTAATCCTGTCACGATGGCGTGTATCTCATTGCTTAGAGTATGCATTATGCTTTTTCCATTTGTCGTTTTTTATAATTGTGTAAAGATTTTACAGTTGGAATTATTCAATTTATTCATGTACTTTGCTATTATAATCGCCTTTTCAATCAAGATAAAATATATAACCTGCTTTAGAATATATATTCTTATCTGTCTTCATCTCATCATCCATCTCATCCATCCATTTAGCCCCCAGTTTTTTAGGACAATGAAACATCACCTTCTTGCTCTCTTGCGTTCCCAATACTAACCAAGCAAACATCTCCCTGTCGCTGCTTCTAAATCTGTTATGATCCTTTTCAACAAGCATTCTCTACGATTTCCTCCAAAAACATGCTAAACACCTGGTGCTTGATGTTCGCACATGCCGTTTTCTCGCATCCTTTGTTTCTTCGGATGTTCATACCTGCGGACAATTTCCTCTGCGGAAGAGAAGTCGTAAGTGTAGACGTTTAGGCAGGTGGCAGTTTCTGAATCCATTCATCAATGTTTCGCTGTGCAGGTGGTACTTCATTACTGACAAAGGTAAAATCGGCTGCTGATGTATTCTGACATTAACAAAATGACCGCCAAGCACAGAGTCATAGAAGCTCAACTGAAATAACTGAAATGTCTATACTAAAACAACTTTTCTACAGTTTAATAACATCTGATTGTAGATAGGTAGTGTTTGTTCAATTAGGACATCCGATCTGAAATCTGATTGCAAGTAAAAAAAAACATTGAAGAGGGAAAATTACTGCAGTGTAGATAATTAATAGTGATAATTTAAAGAGATATATTAACTGTTAATTTGATGTAAATTTGTATTGAATAGAATATTCAAGCATAGGACAAGTAAACATCTAATTTCTCCACATGAGTAGGCTTGCTTCTTTGTTTTAAAAGGTTTCTTCATTCCTATTTCTTGTTTTTGAACTTAATAAAATGTTTGATACTTTATCTATTTTTGTTTCTAGTCTCATACTAGGGGTTCATATTTTTTGTCATTGTTTTGCATTATTGGAAGTGTGCATTTAATTCTACCTTTGTATGTATTGGTGGTGTTCACGGACAGATTCACACTTAAGGGGGCCGGTAGAGAGTCAAAATTTTAGGAGGATCCAGGGACACACTCCCCTGGGAAATTTTGGCATATAGATGTCCGGAATTGGCCCCAGGAGCGTGTTAAGGGATCAATTCTTGTCTCATGATTACTGAATATGTTTCATTTTATAAACAATTTAAATATTGATAAGTTTTACTTTGCGAAAGTGGTGGGGGAGGGGAGAGGCTAGAGCTGGTCCCCCTCTAAACCTGCTCCTGGTATTGATGAAGTAAAACTATGGCAGTGTGTTCTGATTTTTGTCTCAAGTTAAATCTGAAAAAGCCCCAATCGTGCCTATGACAGATAATCGATTTGAAAGCACAGAATGGTTTGTATATGAACCATCCATTTGTTTTTTAATCACTGTTTCCCATAATTCTCATAATTACTTGATTATCAAATAAAAAATATTTATTAGTATTTACCTGACAAACTGCTTGATCTGTTGAAGACCAAGTGTGGATTGTGCGGTTATTTTTACTGTTTTTTTTATTGAAGTCATAAAAAAATGTAGAATTAAAGATTGGTTCAGGAATTTAATTAAGCCTAAACAAAAAACAATGTCAAGAATGACAATCTTGACAATGTTCTAATAAAGAACGAAACGTAGAATCAACTATGCCCTCTACGTTGTCATTTTGCGGAGTTTTAGTACTCATATTCTACTTTTTTTTTGTTTTTCAACTTAAAAATCGAGACGATGAGGGCGCTTGTGGCGCGGTGTTCATTGCGGTCATGAAGCAGAAAATCGGGCTACTGCTTTTGACACTACAATTGTTGGTAGGTATGTTATATGCACATATATAACTTTTATCTATGGTGCCCTCTAAAACAACTACATTAACTTATGAAGAAATTGTACATCAAAACAGGAGGCAGCACTCGTAATATAAGATGCAGGGTACATTTGTAGGCTATGAAGTAACTGTCATTGTAAAATGGATACTTGTTGTTTGTACCAAATTTACCAGTGTCCATCTGGGGTTTATCTCAATTTGAAGCATGGACATTGCAATGGATTATGCCCATATGGCAATGCAATGGATTGACCATCGCTTATTTGACCAGACATTGTAATAATGGATGTCAGGTCCGTTTAATTCGATCCAGTCCGTTCCACATGGACATTGCGATTGATATGGACATATCTGTGTGAGATTAAATTAACTGTTACTTATTAGCCACGACATTGTAATAATTCATGGCAGGTTCACTTGATTTTATCCAGGCTATTTGAGGCTGGACAGACCCCCATCCAGGCCCCTTCAAATTACTATACATGCATCAATACTTTATTCCGTTGGGATTTTATATAGATGCATATGATGATGTAGCAAGTTTACAACAAACCCTTTTAATGTTCGTGTGTCCGTGTTCTAGGTCAGATGTAGGGGTTGTGAATGATAATGATGTGATCATATAGTACCCCCTAAATAGCACCAGAGATAACTGCCAACTTTTTTGCCGCCAATGCATGAAACTTTTGCGCCACCAGTGCTTGGCCACATTTTGTCTGGTTTCGATCTGATGAGATTTTATGGGCTGTCCGCACAGGATTTTTCCGGTCAAACTAATCAGTTAATCTGTTACAGTGGTCTCAAGTTGGAAAAACAGAATTCCTGGCGATTTACTCGTGGTTGTCCTGCCACTGTTTGTAATGTCTACCCTTCCTGAAATGTGTGTACAAATATCCTTATAAAATGAACACCTTGTCTGTTATGAAATGATAGTTTCTAACATGTATTGCCCCTGCTAATATGTGCTATTACTGTTCCCCAAAACATTACTGAACTTTGTAGTTGCTTAATTTCACCCATATTTTAAAATAAATAGGCAAATTTATGCTCTGCTTGTGAAACTTTTGGAAAACCTAGAGAATTTCCTGGAGAAAACTAAATTCCAGAAGAAAATTTGATAATTCCGGGAGCTCAGGAGATGTTCCAAAATTCCTGGAGACTGCAGGACAATCCTGGAGACATGGGAGCTCTGCTGTTTTACTGAAATAAGTCCTGTGCAAATGAGGATTTAGTCTCAAATTGTTCACAAGGTACATCATATTAACTCAGACATAAGGGAGATTTCTCAACTTCACGGAAAACTCAAACGGATACGTCATAAATTCTTGTAACGTTTGAATCGAACACCATGAATATCTGTCACAGTTGGTAAGTAATTTACGACAATCATCAACAATTCGTAGGTAGAAAATGTGATATAATTTTTAACACATTTGGCAAGTTTAAAAAATGGAAATTTGACGTATCCGTTTTCGTTATCATATTTCGTAAATTTGCAAAACTTCACTATTACTTTTTACTCTGAGCCATATCCTGTATCCATCATGATCCACCTGGCTATTATCACGATTGGAAAATACTCTAATACTTTAATCCATTTTTTAAACAGCAAAGGATGATTTATTACCTTTAGTAAAAATCCATTTGAATGGTAAGAAATGATTGAATATTTTATACATGCTTCATTAGAAAACAAGAAAGTGTATTAAGTTTACAAGCAATAAAATGAATTAAACATTGAGGTTAATGATGCAATTGTCTTCAGATAATGTTTTTCTTAATGAACCATTTTTAATTGAGATCAATAGATGATGCTTGGTGATAGATAATGTGTAGTCATAAACCAGAATAAGTAATGGTTCTCTCATCGCTCATTTTTAATTTAGTTGCAACAATCAGACTAATAACTTTAATAATTGAGAGTGCTGTTTTAGTTTACCGTTGGTGGTAAGTTTTTTTTTTCTCATGCCTTTGACTACCTTAATAGTTCACAGGATCCAGTGTAATGGGTGGTGGCGCACTTTCCTATATCTGAGTGGCTGTGGTTCTGAGTTTTCATTTTGGCAAGAAAAAAGATTTGCCTCGTTTTCTCTGTTTTGGGCTGTTTTGTTGTACGCTTGATTCATTATCACTAAGATTTTCACTGGTGGTGTTAATCTGGGCCTGTCAACTGGCGCTAATAATGCTTGTTCTGTTTAATTCCAAAAAATACAACAGCAGTATAGACACGAAGAGTAGTAATAGGGTGCGTTTGAACAAAAATTTATCCGTGCGGTTAACCAGTTAATTCACCGGTACATAATTTCTAAAGCCGCTCGGACACGCGCCTAATTACCTTACCATCTGGATTATCCGCGACAATTTTGACCATCAAATTGCTGGGTAGAATACAGTGTATACAATGACCTTCGAGCTGTAGGTGGCAATAAATCAAACTTAAATTGATTTCCAAATGTTTCGGCCACATTCCAGCGCCCAGGCTATTGTCGATTTCGACGGTCCCTAGGCTCAGGCATGGCAGCAGCTAGAGCGCAGCTAGTGCATGCTGACGCCGTGCTCTTCCTCGCCTCCTCATGTTCACGCCGAAAGGATAGGTGGATTAGACAGTAATCCCGTTCACATAACATTGCATCATTCCAGTCGTAATGGTGGCAAAAAGCATAGAAACGTATTCCATTTGGATAATAACCATGTAGTAGACTGGTAAGAAAGATAATTCGATTGAAACAGTAAATTTTGGTCGAGATAAAAGTGTGCATGAAGAAAGTAAACAGGGAATAGGTTTATGGGATAGCTGTTGCTTATTTTCACATTAATTTTTACTTCCTGAATAGTTTCGTTACACGGTATTTGATATTTATAGCTAAAATTTACTCGAACGCTCGACCACCCAGTGAGTGCTAAGCGCGATTAACCTGTGAATACACTGGAATACGGTTAACGTGTATTGCTCGAACGCACCCATAGAGTAGTGAAAGTGTTGATAACAAAATTAACCAGACATTGTCATTACATCTGAAGGAAGTGCCCATAGGCTTATCCATTTTCCTGTTTTGGTATCAACAAATTCATCAATATTTGAAATTTCAGATAAAAAAATATGGATATCAAACATTTATTTCAATAATAATAAGTTAATATTAAACTTCAAGTCAATAAAAAAAAATTAATTTTTGTTTTAATTAGTTTTGGACGTTTGTTTTCATCGAATTATAAAAGCCATTAACCTATAAAAAAAATTAAAGAAAATGAAATAATGGGCCCAAGCATAATAGGCCTACAATTTATATCAATTATGCTAGTCATTTATCTTGTTTCTAAGTTAATAAATAAATTACCATAAAGGAATTAAAAACATCTGCAGTAACTTATTTATCAATAATATTATTGGCAAGTAAATTAGAATATTAAAAACATCTGCAAAATGTAATGTTTATATCAATTATCATTAGTCTTAGTATTCTAAAAATTAATCAAATAATTTATGATATAAAACACATCTGCAACCCTAATCTCTTGAATTAACAACACTATTAATATTCTTATTTAAGAGTTATATAATCAAGGTTAAACATTTGATAATATAAAATATATTTGAAAAACTATTGTTGCAAAAATGTTGTTTAAACTGACTTGAGGTATCCTCTTTGTAATAATATATTTTAAACATGTTTCATTAGGCTGACCTGCCCTCAATAAACAAACATTAAATGACTCATTACTCCTGAATCAAATCCAAGAACATTGCACAATAAGCAGCCTACTGACATCAGTGAATTGTTTAAGAAAGTATGGAAAATGACACTAATCCTGTTAAATATTGAGATATCATAACATAATTTTATGGAAGGCTCAGTGTCCTGATGAATCACAAGCACAACCAAACAACTAGGTTCGCTTGTGTCAAATGTGAGTAGTCATTGTGCCATTAACAAGAGAAATTCATATTATCGTCATGTTGAATGGAAAAATAACGTTCAAAAATTATCTTCCATTGGCCTATCTATTCAGTGTATCAACCATTTACCAGTCCAGTGAAATGATATAATTAAACCTAAGAGTAGGCTGCCACGTGTTCTGCTGCTTGGCCTGAGATGGTTCGTTCTTCCGGGCTGTGCCGGCATGGTTAATCATGGAAAATTCTTTGTTATTATGTCTTTAAAATTACATGGCTTTTTTTTTTTTAATAGTAAAAAATAAGTTTGCTAAAGTGTGCTATTCTTCTGAATGCAACCGCGCGAACATAAATCTTGGGGTTATAAATGTAAACAAACTAGAAAGTGAATCCAATCAACTCATACCAAAATTGAGAGTCCTTCGTTTATCAGTGATGGTGACGTAATTATCATAAGGATGGTGTCATTTAACCAATTTCACTGGGGAAAAATAAGTTGCAATGGGGGAAAATCGAAGGACACTTTTAAAAATACTGATTAATTGTAATCAATTATTTTGTTTTTTTCAGTAGAAACAGCCCCTTTGGTGTTGTTTTTGGTTATTTTCAATTTTGGCGAAACATTAATATTCTTTCTAACATATTTCATTAATAGTAAGTGTATGTTAGTTTTATTTCGATTGAGAGTATACGTTATTTTATTTATAAGTATTTGTGTTCTTGTGGCTTGTAGTTTTTTTGTTTATCAACTGGAAATACAAAATGAAATGAAATGATAAATATAGCATTGAAACTTCATCATTTGGTGATTTTCAGATGATATTCAGGCGCGGATCCAGGATCTGCCGAAAGAGGGGGCGCACTTTTCCAGTTCGGGTGGGCGTGGTTGCCGCACCTTTCCTGACGAGCAAAAAAAAAAAGGTTATATCCCCATTTTGGTCCCCTGGTACCCTAATTTGTTCTAATTAATAGGAAAGTTGCATTTCACAAACATTTTAATTTAATCTAGAGAATCGCGTGTCATCTATCTTTTAAGCCAAGCAAGATGTTTTTATGTGATAGTATCAGTAAATATGATTCTATTGTCGAAGCTACCATTAAACAGCTGAACATTTCTTCGTGTTGTTTCAAATTTGAAAGTTGCGGAAAAGTGGGATTCATCATTGAGAATCCCTAAAGCTTACCAGCTGTCTTTGACATCAGTAGAGAGATGTGATTCGTATCTGACCAATGCTGGCATGACTAAGCGATGTGTCCGAACAATCCATTCACTTTGTTGGTAAGTTATTGATTATCGTAACACATTCTAGAGTTTGTCCTAATTACTCAGAGACAATTTGCTTTCATTATGTTTAATAAAACATTAGCAAGATGTTTAGTGATAATGAATGTTATTTTTTTAATTGATTGAATTGTGAATGGTAGGCCAGAGAAAAAGAGAATAAGAATTTAGTGGAACAGAGATTGCTAGACATACAGGGGAGAAAATTGGACCACCAGCCCTCTGTAAACAAACTTTGGGTTACTGTTTCAAGTGTGTTTCAGAACTATTAACACCTCAAAATCAAGGAGCAAATCCAAGGACACTTGCACAACAAATGCCTTACTGACAGTGAAAGGTTTAAGGTGTTAAAAACAACACCAATCCCATTAAATATATTGAAGTAATACTTTAAGGAGAGTGTAATTTGATGAAATATGTAACAGAATACCTTATAGAGAAGAGAAGACAATTCCAGGAGAGAAAACAGTAAAATTGCAAGAAAGGAATTATGCAATTTCAGAAGATAACAAAATACAATAATACTTATGAAAAATTAGAGACAGCCTCTTTGAAAAAAGTGAGAAGGGAATGCTAGAAAAAGAAGAAAAATAGAAATAAGAAGAAGAGAATAGAAAACAGAATATCGTAGGAAAAGGAAAATAGTATATGATATGAGGAGAAAAAGAATAATTCCATTAGAAAACAAGTGGAGAACTTAGAAAAGAATAAAAAAAATTCATATGAAGAGAAAAAGAGAATGACACAGGAAGAGAAAAAGAATATCATAGGGAAATAAAAGGATAATGTCACTGGAAGAGAATATTACAGGAAGATAAAAAGAGAATACAGGAAAATAAAAAGGAATGTCACCTGAAGAGAAAAGGAGAACACCAGAGGAAGGGAAGAAGAGAATTTCACAGGAAGTGAAAAAGAGAATATCACAGGAAGAGAAAAAAGAATGTAATAGGAATGGAAATAGATAATGCCACAGAAAGAGAATATGATAGGAAAGGAAAAGCGAATAAGAGAATGTCATAAGAAAGAATAAGAGTATGTGCATGGAAGAAAAAGAAAATGTCTCGGGAAGAGAAAAAGGGAATGTTACAGGAAGGATTTCATAGGCAGAGAAATAGAAAATGTCATATGAAAAGAAAAATAAGAGAAAGCCAGAGGAAGATTAACAGAGAATGTCTCCCAAATGGAATAGAGAATTTGATTGGAAGAGAAAGGGAGAATGTCATAGAATGAAAAAAGGAATGTCATTGCAATAGAAGAAAAAAAATGTCAGAAGAAAAGAAAGTACGGTAAAACGAAATAATGCTGATGGAAAAGAGAATGCTAACTAATGAAAGAAAGTCTAAGACTTAAATTAACAAGAGCGAACTCTAAATTTGTGAGAAATACTAATTATGAGTATTATGGTACTTATATTTCAAATTAATATACTTTTTACATCAGTTTTCATGCAGGAAAGTGTGATTAGTGCAGATTTTCTGAGATTTTTAGTCTTAGTTATTTAATTTTAGATTGCTTTATTGGCGATTTTCTCAAAACAGTGTTTCCATAGATGAAAACTTCAAATGCTCATGTCTTTGGAAATTACTGTCCAATGAATGTCATTGAAAATGTAGATTACAGCTTATATTATACTCTATTAAAAGGTACCAATAACTCAATTTTGGATTTTCCTACCATTAGGCTCATTTTGTGGTGAGACCTCACAAATATATAAAAAAAAAAACAAAGAAATATCAATGATAAATTATTGGATAATGACATCAATGACCATTATTTTAATGACTCATTTACTGAATAGTGTTTGTAAAATAGGAGGTTTGTAAATGAGAAGTTTGTAAATGAGAAGGTTGACTGTACTACTTCTGAAGTTTTTCTTGCTACTACTAAAATCATTTTACCACCAGCTGCTCTAAAACTCATTTTAAAGTTATTTCTAACTTGGGAGCTTTAAAATAAAGGTCTTTCAGATAATAATATTGTTGCATTGATATAATTATGTTTGAACTAAATATAAAACATACAGAATAACAATATTATACACAAGCGCGAGCATCTCCCTAAACTCATAAATAGTAGCAAAACTACCAATTTCTTATTTAAGAGAAATTCATATTAGAAGTATAAATTTATATATAAAAAAGTAATATAAATGCATCTTCTTTACTGGATGTTTAGTTTGGTAAAGTATTTGGTATTTTTCTCACAGATTAATTATACTTCATTCTATTTAATTGGAAGCAGTTGGATCAGTGGTGGCATTGGAAGCAGTTGGATCAGTGGTGGCATTGGAAGCAGTTGGATCAGTGGTGGCATTGGAAGCAGTTGGATCAGTGG
>JAOTQE010068182.1:983-17371 GCA_025631205.1 Nesometra sesokonis
TTATTCTTTTTCCAATGATGTTAGTCTTTTGCCAATGATGTTAGTCTTTTGTCTGTGATGTAAGTCTGTTGTCAGTGGTGTTATTCTTTTTCCAATGATATTAGTATTTTGCCAACGATGTTAGTCTTTTGTCTGTGATGTAAGTCTGTTGTCAGTGGTGTTATTCTTTTTCCAATGATGTTAGTCTTTTGCCAATGATGTTAGTCTTTTGTCTGTGATGTAAGTCTGTTGTCAGTGATATAAGTCTGCTGTCAGTAGTGTTATTCTTTTTCTAATGATGTTAATCTTTTGTCTGTGATGTAAGTCTGTTATCAGTGGTGTTATTCTATTACCAATGATATTAGTCTTTTGTCACTGATGTTAGTCTTTTACCAATGATGTTAGTCTTTTGCCAATGATGTTAGTCTTTTTCCATAATGTTAGTCTTTTGTCAGTGTTGTTATTCTTTTATCAGTTATGTTAGTTTTTTTGCCTGAAGCTAAATTATCAGCGATTTGATTTACCTCGAAGTCCGAAGGAACAGTTAATTTTGGTGTTGGTAATTCCATGCTCCAATCAATAAGTGTCATTGATATAAATGAAATGAAGACGCCGAAATCACTGATAAGGAATCGAACCTGAGAAAATAAATTGTTAGAAATGTGTTAATATTTTTGCAACAGATCTAAACTATTTGAAATGAAGACACGCCGATAAAACACAAAACAACATATAAACAATATTATCAAAGTTTTTAACAATTCTAACAGTCTGACTTAATCCGTCCGTTTCTTATAAAATCTAGAGTAGGTATGGGTGTGATAGCCACAGCCGTAGACAAAAATGAAAATGCACAGAGGCAAGTCTGAACGTTGTGTTTTTTGTAGTAAACTAAATAATCGTGTGTTGTGAAAACGCTGCAATACTGATTTCAGACGATAGGTGACCGTCTCGTCTGCAACAGGCTGTCTATGGCCCCTGATAATAATATATCCCCCATGAAAAAATCTAAGGCTGGTATTCTCAAAAGCGGACTAACTTTTGTCCAGGACTAAATTCAGATTTAATCTAGGACTAACTGACTATGGTATTCTCAAAAGTTTCTAACGTTTGTCCAGTTATAAACCATGGAAAAAAGCATTCTAAATTTTGTCTGCCAAGATACCAGGTTTATGGTTAATCCAGGATCAAGTGCTGTTGTAGGGTTAGTCCTTGACTAACTTTTGAGAATACCAGCCTAAGAGTTTTAGTTATAGAAAACATTGGAAGGGAACACAAATTCAATGTTTAGGATGTTTTAGATCAAACTACTTGAGAGTTATAAAAACCAATCATATCTCATAGGCGTTGGTGTATAAATTAAATTATAGGGAGCATTTGCTACTTTGCAAATTACGATAACGGAAAGTGATACGTACGTCACACCTTCGTCTTTGTAAGTTGATAGATATGTTAAAAAAATGTATCCAATACTCCACCTACAAATATGTGAA
This sequence comes from Nesometra sesokonis, assembly GCA_025631205.1. Lineage (NCBI taxonomy): Eukaryota > Metazoa > Echinodermata > Crinoidea > Comatulida > Antedonidae > Nesometra > Nesometra sesokonis. The sequence goes on from JAOTQE010068182.1 coordinate 2,456, forward strand.
GTCTTGCCACAAAATAGTCTCAAAAAATGACTGTATTTTGTACATACTAATTGATGTATTTGTACATACTAATAGAGTATAATCTAAGCTGTAATCGGCACTTTAAATGATATTCATTGGGTAAGTAGATCCAAAGATATGATCATTTGAAGTTTTCATGTATGGAAACACGGTTTTGAGAAAATCATCCATAAAGCAATTAAAAAACTGCATGAAGACACTTTCCTGTATGAACCTAACCTAAAAAGTATATTATATTGAAATATAATTTCTACAGTGCTCGCTATTGATTGAAACTAAATTTCTCCAAAAAAAAATGACTTCAGGCCTATTTTGGTGATTATCTCAATTTTATCTTACCTACGACGCGACTGCTTTTGTGGTGAGATCTCACATATTTGATAATCGCCGTTCTACTGTGGCAGACGTTTAACGGTATTTAACTAAGACGTTATAAGTATTATGACGTATACGTTTACGTTATCGTATTTCGTAAAGTAACGAAACCTCCCTAACAGTATCTCACCCATGATGGAAAGAATCTAGAAAACCTGAACATCTTCGTTGACATGGAGAGAACAAACGTCGCAAGGAAGAGCAGAAGAGAAAAGAAGAAGACGTCAGGTACTGGCATTCTTTCGCAGTATTCTCCTTCTAGCTGCCCTCCATTCAGTTCACACTCATCTGGAGAGATCATGGATACGTTTTCGGTATTATTATCCACGCACATACAGTCGTATACCGGATACGGCTCATATAACGAAATATCCCTAAAATAAGTTGAAAGAATATGACGTAATTTATCACTGTCCGTGTTGATTTTCCTTGTATTTGTGATCATATAAGTTTGTAAAGAATGTTGTATTTCATAGTGTTAATGTTAACTCAGACAGCGTCGTACGACGAGGGTCCTGAAACGACTCGGACGACTGAACTCTGACAATCCGATTCGAATCCGATTGTCTGGAGCCAACTCAAACAGGGCCAACCCCATAAGATATCGTATCAGGACGCGTCGTATGAGGGGCGGTGAAAATGGCACGGCAGGTACGGCGGCGCCGTATCAATACTTTACAGTAGTTTTTGTGGTCTCATTTTTGTTAAATTGTGACATTTTAAAAAGTATTTTTAATGTAAAACAGTGCCATATCTTAGCATCTAGACGTTCCAAATTCTAAAATAGTTATCAACTCGATCCCAACCATGATGAACCTGAGGTGGTACGCAGTATCTGCGCTTCTCCTTGCTAAAGAGAATGTACAATATCAATGTAAATGCTATTTTCGAGCATCTACAGAGATACATTCTACAAATTTCCAGAAACGCCACCTCCTTGGTGGTGCTGATACTTATGGGGACTAACCGTCTGTTCCAATCAGTAAGCCTTTGGTATGTAGTTGAGATAGCACTTGTTGATGTCACCATGTATCACTTACCTCGCAACAGGATACTCATAAAGGACATCAAGGATATTATGGAACGCCTCAGCAATAAAAATGAACGAAATCAATGCCGAAAACGATTCTTCTGTAAATCTAGTAAAGTAGCGAACAAGGGCACTGGCGTCGGTGGCGACTAATACTACACAGAGAAAACACGTCCACACTCCTATCCATAGGCGGAACGACAAGTAGTACCAGCCCAAACCTCTGAAAAAGGAGTTTTGTAATGTAGTTAGGATTAATTACAGGTGAAAACAAATCACAGAGAAGTGTTTCAGTAATGCTCTTTGTTATTGCATATTCCTTCATGATTCTATGGAGACTGGTGAGTCCCGTTCTTGCATCGAATTTCTTCATCAGGGCAGGTAGTTTTTGACGCAGGTCAGGGTCTTGTCCTACCTATCGTGCTTTTCTCTCTCCTTTTTAATTTCTGTACATCTATATTTCGTTGTTATTCACGTTTTTACTTGTAGGAAAGTTAGACTTTAATATCATACAAACAATAGGCCTTCATCACATCGGGAAAAAAAACAATTAGAGGCACATTAATAGCGAGTTCTTAAAAAACACGTCTGCAGTGTCGAAACAAACCTCACTGCTGCAGGCCCGTACCAAGGGTGGGGTACGATGGGTGCGTACGCACCACCACCCCCTCCCAATGGCGAAAGGTCCACTTTTCCAGTGAGAAAGATGTAACCCCAACACACAAAAGGCAGAAATGGACGCGCACCGTGTCGAAGGCCCATGAAATCTCTTTTTTTTTGTTTGTCAACTCGAAAATGGTAAATGAGGTCCGGATTTCCGCCAAACGCACCTCCCAATTCAAAATCTTGGGTACGGGCCTACTGCTGTAATAGCAATATTTTGTTAGAATGTGATTAGTCCTACTTACTCGCATAACTTGAACATAATTGTCTCAAAAATAAGGATCGGTCCCGTACTGCCAATGATGGTGAGAGGTTGACCAGAGAACAAGTGGTACATGATTCCACATATGGCAGCGCCAAGTAAACTTTCAAATGCAGCCTGAGGAAAATTAAAGTATAGTAAGACGCTTCTCAGTGTGGTCTTCATCATCATCATCGTCATCATTATGATGATGGTGATCATATCCTGATAATCATGATCATGATGATCATGATGATGACGATGATGATGGTGATCATCCTCATGCCTGCTGCGTGATCAACGTTCTCCTCGTATTTAATCCACCTCAAATGAAAACAAAACATCATCGTCATCTTCATCATTACCACCACCACCACCACTACCACCACCACCACCATCAATACCACAACCACTACGACTAATGCAACTTCCACCACCACCAATACCACTATTTTCCACCGCCACCACCACCATCATCATCATCATCTACATCATCATCATCATCATCCTGATAATCATGATGATGATGATGATGATGATGTTGGTGTTCATCCTCATCATCCTCATGCCTGCTGCGTGATCAACGTTCTCTTGTATTTAATCCTCCTCATATGAAAACAAAACACTACATTTAAAAACCATTTCCTCTTAAAAATATTCAGCTCTGCATTTTCTAAAACGCCAGCCAAACAAGACAAGCTACTATAATCGACACCATCATCGCCATCATAATCGCTATCGTCGTCGTCGTCATCGTCGTCGTCGTCATCATCATCACCACCACTACCATCATCATCAACATCATCATCATCACCGCCATCATCATCATCATCACCACCACCCTCACCATCATCATCATCATCATCATCATCATAATCATCATCATCATCATCATCATCATCATCATCGTCGTCGTCGTCGTCGTCGTCGCCATCGTCGTCGTCGTCGTCGTCATCATCATCATCCTAATCATTCTCAACATTAATTGACTTACAATATAATCGTTAGTGGCAGCTCCCAGAAGACCTCCAAACGTGATGATAGGTGTAATACAAGCGATATACATGAAGATAAAAGACGCAAAACATTGAATATTTAACGCGTCTGTGAAATCACTGAGATAAAATTTAGACTTATTCCTGATATCATCCATCAAACCACCGAATACTCTAAATAAGATAAAATTAAAAGAAAAGTACTTTGAGTGTTCAGGCAACAAACAACAACAGATTAACACATTGTAATACAACTCAACAGATGTATAGATGGTGTGGTCGATTAACACTATGTTATAGGAACCGAAGGCAACAAGTTCAAATCGCGTGTTCATTAGCGAGGTTTCGCAACTTTACGAAATACGAAAACGAAAACGGATACGTTATAAATTCTTGTAACGTTTCAAAAGAACACCTTGAATATCTGTCACATTTGGTGAATATTTTAGGACGACCATCAAGGATTCATAGGTGAAACAATTGATATAATTTTGAAAACGTTTAGCACTTTTCAAAAATGGAAGTGTGACGTATCCGTTTTCGTTTTGGTATTTCGTAAATTTGCGAAACCTCACTATTACCTCCGCCAACGAAGTTGGTAAGCTTATGTTTTCAGTTGTGTTGGTGAGTGTGTTTGTGCGTGTTTCTCTGTTCGCAGCATACCTTAAAAAGTAATTGACAGATTCTGACGAAATTTTCAGGGACGTTTGAAAATGACCCAAAGAACAATTGGATCTGTGGTCGCTTGCGTCAGTGGAGGCCTCTGGTGTACGATCTGTAGTGGGGTCTTCACGCTATGCTGATATTTCATAGAGGAAATAAATGGCGAGCTCGCGGTAGAATTGTTATCCTTATTGTAAAACAACCAATAGCCACTGTAGAATACTTTCATGGTAAACACGCTTACCTTTCTAAACTTCCTGAGTTCAATTCCACCTTTAACCAAATTGTCTGAAGGGGTAATTCTATGATGTTTGGGGGTTATTGTATTGCAAAAAAAACCTGACCTTGGTGGCTAAGATTCCTTCATTCCAGTCTAAAATCCCCCCAAAAGGACAGTACGGTACGTACATAAACTGCAAAGGGTTAAAGCTGCATTCGAGAGCATTTCGGTCGATTGGCGGAGATTTTCGCTCTGTGAGTGCTTCTAATATCTTTGACAAAATGAACATTATAAGATAATTTTGTCTTACAACTGACAAAGAAGTCACAGATGTTAGGTTCTAATGTCCTCTTCGCGTGGACCTACAATATGCAGGCCAATGGTTTCAGCAGGTTATACTCACCTTCCAGTTCTTTGAAGAGTGAATCCATGGCCTTCATCTTCCTTTTCTTCTTCTCCTTCTCCTTCAGGTCTTCTGCGTTTATCTTGTGATATCGTCTGTTTAGGTGGTTCTATTCTGATTGAAGGATCCCAGCTACCTATAGACAAGAGGTTAGCATGTAATTAAAATCAGAAATCAGGTTGGAGGAAAATTGCAAAGATAATCAACCACAGTCAAACACATCGGAAAAACATGTCACTTGCTTATCAATTGCAAACATAGGCTTCGTTAAACTGTAATGAAGTGATCTTTCATACCGCTCTAACAGAAAAAAAATTAATCCAGAAACAAATCAAGACTAACACACACTGAATGACTTCAATCATAGGTGGACTACATTAAATTACTGGTAAACGGTGGTGGTATGGGTTTGGTCTGTTTTTGTTAGTCGAGGTTTATGGTAAGATATATCTTTTTAATACTCAGTAACTTGTATCTAATTTTACATTTTTAACTTTTGTAATTTACCAATTTTATTCATTGTAAAATGTTTTTTGTATGTATTGTTGTATGTCCGGGACTTCTGGTTTATGAGCCATAGAGCTTTGTCTCTTTAGAAGTCCCATACCATGTGGTTAAATAAATAAATGAAATGAAATGGTAATTTCTCTGTTTTAGGTTTGTGTTGTGCGTCTTAAAGACGCACAAGAAAAACTTACTCTATCACCGATCGCACAGAGGCAAGCTTCTGAAGGGACACTAGTATAAAAATATTACTTATTTTTTCATACGTCTTTGTTTAGGCTCCGCAGATTAATTCAATTAAATTATCATCAATGTAAAGTAAACTAAAGTCGATTTACTATCACTATAAATGTTACTCACGTGGTAATAGAAAAGTCTTTTAAGAATTGACAGTTGGCTATAAACAATTATTTTCATATATTTTGATCAACAGTAACTGTTAAGTATTAAGACTAAGAAGAAACGTTGAGTGGAAAAATATTATCCCTATATTTTTAGGTTTTTTCCGGGGCTTCGTAGTTAAATGCAAATTAATTAGTCATCGTTTTCTAGTAGACTAATAAACAAGACAATATAATACTGTATGTTAGTTACCTGGTGGTAAAACGGTAACCTGATCCATGAACTCATCGATTCCAGCCAATAGATCTTCCCTGCTTCGTGCTTTATATGCAACTTCTTGGAATACCTTTACAAATTCAAAAGACATTCAATTTATATGTTGCCTAAGAAAAAAAATAGACTTACAGGACTAAAATAACTAAATAACTAGCCTAATGGAAAGAATAATTCACCATTCTAACCACCACGATAACCCCTCCCAACACAATCCGTTTCTCTGGGCATAAATACCTACCCCGATTTTTTTTTAGAATCAATATAAAAAACACCTCTTAGTTCACACTTATTTATGTTCTACCTTTCGGTCATATAGCTGTGTCCTTATGCACTGTGTTGTCGATACATACGTATAATTTTGTCTCTTCTTTTTTTCAGGCTTGCCGTAAACAAGATTTTATAGTTTACTGTTCTCGGGTATTTAAATTCTTCCATTGTAAGTATTATATTTCTTAACCCAATATATATCCATTGTTATTTTCTTTATACTATTGTTAATGCATAGGCTTTTCTATTATGGAAGATAATAAATGTTCTTTTTCAACTGGAATATAACGGGATTACAGAAGATGTATTTGTCACCTCAAAATGACCAAAAACTCACCAATATTTAATTTTGGAATTGACTCGTGACAACAAAATTAAAAACTTGAGAATAGAAAATAGTGTATTTAAAAATTGTTTAATAATATTTTTACAATGAGGAATGATCAAAATTATAGATGATTTCAGCCTTTTTATGTTTTTTGCTCATTTCTACCTTATAACATTGCAATTTTGGGGTAGATTTGTAAAATACTCTAATTTCTAGTTTTATGGTCATATTTCTTTAAAATCAAGCTATTTTCAAAATCATTTTCTAGTGAAATATATCTTTAATCAAACAAAGTGGGTTATCTTACTTCGTCGGACATAAGTGTTGCAATACATCTTCCAATTTCATGGTACCTTCGATTATTCTTTGTTGGTGGTCCGAGGAGGATGAAGACGAATCGGGTTGGAATTGGTACTTCTGTGAGATCATGCAGGATGGACCCTTCTTGCAGACGTACAAAAGCTGTCATTGGGGTCTTAAGGAACTCCACTTCACCAACAAGGACGTTGGCTGCCTCTGAGCCAGGTGGTACCTTCTTCATGAATTTGACCTTAAAAATAAATAAACTGAAAGTGAAGGTACAATATCAGACTCATAAAATACAATTCTAAACGAATAATCTCTTTCACACTGGATACTGAGATGGTACTCAAGAGAAGGAACGGAATGTACGGAAACACAACGTCCAATCAGATCAACTATATACGCAGTGGCGTATCAAGGAGTGCTCTTCAAAGGAAAAGGATTGCTTATCAAAATCCAACCCAGGCTTCGAGCAAACCTCTTCGCGAATTCACCCTGCTGGCATGGGCGGCGGAAGAGGGGGGGGATGGGGGGGACGTATCGTTCGTGACGTGACGTGACGTTCCGCCGCCCCTGCCTGCTGGTGTTTGCAAACTCCGTAGTTTTACCGGGCGATGTGAACTGGGTTCTAGTTCTTTCTCCTGTCTTTAACTTTTAGTTATTAGTGATGTATTTATGGTATATCATTAAATCCGCAAGACACGTTACATTTAGTTAAACATGGCGAAATATATGTTCATAATAATAAAAAAATAATTTTTATATTTCGGCCTACACAACTTCTCAAGACTCGGACGTCGTCGTAACATATACTCCAGTACGACGTCCTGTCTGGTTGGGCCTGCCGTAGTTGACTCCAGACACGGTTGTGATTTGATTAGTCGGAGCTGATTACCCACCGCATGATATGGATTGACAACCCATAGGCCTACTCTTCTGGTCAGAGCTCTAGTGGTACAAAAACGAGATAGCGTTAAGAGAGCTGTTTGAATTTCAAGGATTGTGACACGTTTTAATGGTTTTCACGCAGAAAGTAAATTACTTTAACTTGGTTACTGGTATGAATTTTTTCACATACAAATTCGTCACAAGGTGTCACATGCTTAGGCATTATTTTTGTTCTGCAAAGATATGTGCAAGAATATTTTACTACTCTTGATGTGTTTTCTCACCGTTGCGGCTTTTTTCTCCTTCTCTTCAAATGTTTCTAATGTTCCCAACGAACCACGACTTGCGGTACTGCTTGCTAAATTATCGGTTGATTTATGATATTTTCCAAAGTTTGGTAGTGATGCGTTTTTTCTAATTCCACTAAGTCCACTTTCTGCATCCTTTGCTAGAGCAGCTGTGAAATAAGAGATAAGTCGTAAGTTGTAAGTCAAAAAATCTTTGTTAACGACAGTAAAAATTATAAACGAATGCATGTATAGTAATTATGATTACATGTTTTACACGCTTATCTTTTCCCAGGACAAGACCATTTAATAAAATTTTCAAATGTATAAAAATAAACCTATGATTTAAAAACAGTTATCTAGCACGCAGCAATATCAGTGGTGGATCCAGGAATTTTTGGAAGGAAGGGTTAAAAATTGTGTATCTCTGACCGGGATAAACGTGTTCCAAGAGTTTTTACAAGCAAAAAAGGTAATTTCTCCTATATTGCATTTATTCTGCTAAAATAGCTGTCTACATAGGCTCATACATATGTGCTTAGAGTTTATAATATGTTTATAATATTTGTTCAAAGCTGAATCGGGAGTGAGGCGTCAGAACACACTTACCCTATTCCCCTTCCCCTAACACAAATCTGCCACTGAAAATATGTAGGGCTATTTGTAAAACATTCAAAATAAAGGATTATCACATACAGACAACAAAGTGTATAGAAAATATAGGAAGATCAGGACCAAAAATACCGTATGTTATTGCAGGCTATAATAAGTAAAATACAGATAACACAGATGATTGTCCACTATATTGTTTCAAAACATTAACATCACTATATTCAAACCTCTCTTACTCACATATACAATAAACTAGCTTCTTAAAAATGACAGAAGGTTTAACTTCCTTTACTAATCACACCAAATGCTTGATGTATCATCCATCCTAATCACAAACTGCGCAAAGTCTCTTTTTCCTTGAAAAAATGCAGTGCCTAGCCTCATCCAGAGATTCCCCCAGGCCCTGGCTATTTTTTTCTTCAGTTCGTCTAGATTTTTTTGTTGTTGAAACACAGACTTGTTCCCTGTGTAAAGACCTCTGCAAGCAGGGAGACATTTTGGCACTGTGCCATAAATGATACCTGCCATCTGGCGCATAATTTTTTGACTTCACATTTTATGTTTTTTTTTTCATTATGACGAAAGTATCAACTACAGAACATTGCAATTAAAGACAAAGACCTGATTGACATATTGTCATGTTTTCAGTCTTGTACCTTTAGAAACACAGCTAGTCTGTAGTCTGTCTGAATTAAGTGACGTTTTTTGGGACACCCGATATATGTATATTATTTTGTTCATACCCATTTCCATGCTGGTGGGTCCAGATCCACTAGCGGTTCGACCTATCTCCGACAGTGTTCTATCTATACCTGGGTACAAACTACTTCTACGACGCCCCATATTCTTATCTATCTGTTTTTCTGTTTTCGTCTTCTTCTGTTTGTGGTGTCTGTGACGTTGTAGGATAGCATCTCGAACACTAGCTCGATCAATCTCCTCCAGCATCCCACGGTTAATGATGTTGTCCAAAGTTAGATCTGAAATTAAGGAATGTCAGAGTTTTATGTTTTCTGTTGTTCTTATCTTAAAATAATGACTAGGTCCCATAATTCTAAATGTGACAGTGGTCCGAGTGAGTTTAGATTCTTAACGAGCCACACATGCAGGCATCATGTGTTCTGGGACTGGCCCGTGTGAGTTATTTCTAATTGAGTCCTGGTTTGTGTTCTGACAGTAAGCCTATGTCAGTATACATTAAACCTCTATTATCTTTCGAAAAGTATACTTATTACTTTAACGTTAACATCATTCGTGTTAGACACGTGAACCAACGGCTTAATGTCTCATCCATAAATGCGTTATTTAATGTGCATTGCTCCTTTGGAGAAGTGTCATTTTCGTTAGTTTTATGTGTATTAAGGGTTCAAGCAGGTTAAAGCCGACCTCCTGAACATTCAAAAGTAGGAGTAAAATCAGCCGACCTCCAGAACATTCCAAAGTAGGAGTAAAATCAGCCGACCTCCTGAACATTCCAAAGTAGGAGTAAGCCCGGAGGGGTGGCTATAGCATTAGAATGACAAAAACCCGGTGAGGGTTGCCAGTTTTGGAGATTGAACTGTATAGACTTACTAGTGATCTCGATTAAGTTTTCAGCGTCCATGTCGAGCATTATAGACCCGTTCTTTATACAACGTCTGAGTTCAAATAGACTGTGCATAGACAGCGCTGCCACGTGAGGTTTACTCCAACGACCTGCTGCGTGATCAACATTCTCCTCGTATTTAATCCACCTCAAATGAAAAACAAAACACAACATTTAGAAACCATTTTCTCTTAAAAATTTTTAGCTTTGGTTTTTCTAGAACGCCAGCCAAACAAGACAAATATCGAGACCATCCTCGCCATCATCATCATCATCATCATCATCATCATCATCATCATCGTCATCGTCATCGTCGTCGTCGTCGTCATCGTCATCGTCGTCGTCGTCGTCGTCATCGTCATCATCATCGTCATCGTCATCGCCACCGTCATCTTCATCTTCATCGTCATCGTCATCGTCATCGTCATCATCGTAATTGTCATCTTTATCGTCATCGTCATCGTCGTCGTCGTCATCGTCATCATAATGATCATGATCATCATGATAATCATGATGATGATGATGATCATCATCATCATCTGGAATGACGCTTTCCAAATGTGATTACTCGCATTTAAAACTTCTTGTTTTCTTTTTTGTTTCCAACAACAACTCGTTACCACAGTGCTGGATAACTACAACTTGATACAAAAAAACCTTATACATTGCCCTCATCATCATCATCATCATCATCCTCATCATCATCATCATCATCATCATCATCATCATCATCATCATCATCGTTGTCGTCGTCTTCGTAATCGTCGTCGTCGTCCTCCTTCTCCTCCTCCTCTTCCTCCTCATCATATATCATAATTATCCTTGTCGTCATTTTCATCGTTATCATATCAGCTATAGTATTATACCTGGCCGTTTCTTTCCATTCTAGAACCTGTCCATTCTCATCATAAAAGAGCTCCTCCATTTCTGAAAATATCGGGTGCTTTGGACCCTCCTTATCTTCATCATCATAGTTTTCACCCTCTCCGAGTAAGAAATGGACTCTTTCTGAATATTCCTCTGTAGATAATAGAAAAAAAATTAAATTATGATAAGTTAAATGTTAGTAATTATTGAAAACAAAACAGTTAATTGCCCTTTGTTTGTCTCAGAAATTACCTAAAAAGTAATTTGTGTTTTTATTTTGTACATAAATTTCTTTAAAAAGAATAAATTCAATATAGTGTAGGGTTAGGGATGTTATTCGTGGTTGCTTGTGGTTATAAGTCTATGGCCGTGTTTCAGAATATCCGATAAAATATCCAATCAAATCAATTTTAAAAACTACAACTGCGCAAACTCAGTGTAGGCCATAATGCATTGCGAGTTCACTAACTTCCGATGATTTTTTGGTGATTTCCTTTTCCCCGCGTGGCACCCTGGTTGCACCGGGGTGAAATCCTTGCAAAAAGCACCAAAAGCAAAATCAAGGTTGACCCCATGTCAAAAGTAAAAAATTATCGCATTTAGGTCAATTATTGGATAATTATTGAAATATTATCGGATAATTATCGGATAATTTTATTACGTCAGAATAAGTTGAACACCCGTTTCTGCAGCACTTTTATCGGATAATTTTTATCGGGATAATTTATCGGATAATTTTTTTCCTGCGGAAACAAGGCCTATGGTGAAACAGGATATTTTTATTGCACTTTCTACACTATAGGGCCCTACTCTGTCCTATTTGTTGCTGTTAGATGAAATTTTGTGTTTGATCTAATTTCCATTAGAAAGATGGTGGCTATATTTTTACTTGAGATCTTTACTGCAACGACTTACAATAGGAAGCTGATTTCACTGTCAAAATGTTGGCAATATTGTTATTTATATTTTACAGGAAGTATAATTTCTGAGCTCTTTGATCCTTAACCTGGTCTATTATTATATGGCATTTGTTGCTTTGGTTTGTTCTTTTTCAAATAAACATTTCTCGTTAGATTCTTTAATATAGGTTTATAAGAATGAAATGATACATTGTACTTACTGGTTCCATTTAAGAAATTTTCAGCGGCAACGTCTTTTTTAACATTTCCATTGCTAGTATGGTGTTTTGCTTCACGTCTGCTTCCTTTTTCGTCTTTTTTGGCACGTGAATGGTGTCTTATGGGTAAATGTATTCCGACACACATATCTCTGTGGTTACCTACAAATTAAAACAATTCAACACAAATTGATATTTAGTATTTTTCTCTCTGATTTTTATATAATGATGGAAATGATTAAAGATTTTATTGAATTTAGCATATATTTTTCTTATAAAAAGAAATTATAGTGTACTGTAATTTATTTTAAAAATCCTTCATTAACTAAATACTGAAATAAAAGTTATACTAATAAATAAATATAAACAATTATGACAATGAATTACAACATTTTTAGGTTCGTCAAATCGGCCACAAGAACACATTGGAACCAAGGCTCAGAAACAATATTTAACACGTTAAATAAAATAAGAAATAGATTTCAAAGTAAATAACTGGAATAATAATACAATAGAAAAGTGTATCAAGGTTCCAAAACTCGAAATTAGAAGTTGTTCAGTGTTTGGACATCTCATGTACGTGAATCAATAATCGCCGGCACAGTTACCATTTTTGTCCGGATTTTATCTACCATGATATTGAAAATCAATATCAAAGTAAAAGATGTACACAAAATCTTACTGATTGCATTTTGAATTTCGCGGTTGTCACGTCCAAGTGAGGCGGATCGGGTGTCTACAATCACCTCGTCATTATCGTCTCCAGTCGGTATGGACATCATCGTGAAAGTTGCGCGAATGTAATCCGCTTCAGAAAAGTAGTTCGCTTACAGCTGTAAAAATACAAACGGTTAATAGTGAGTTAATAGTTTGTATAGATGATTGCTTTGTGTCGTCTGTGTCACCAAACCAAACTTACCAACAGTCTGCCAACACCTTTTCAACCATCACTGAATTCATGTAAAAATCGTCAGAGAATCTTCCTATCAAGAATTGAAATATCTAGCCACCAACGAGGCCGCCAACACCTTTTCAACCATCACTGATTTGAGGTTCTCTATCTGTCGAAGATTCTACCGATTAAGAATTGGACTATACGACCATAAACAACTCACCAACAGGTTTTCAACACCTTTCCAACCATCATTGACTTGAGATTCCAAATCTGTCGGAGAATCTACCTATATAGAATTGGACTCTACAGCCATAAACAAACTCACCAATATGCCGCCAACACCTTTTCAACCATCACTGATTTCAGGTTCTCTATCTGTCAAAGATTCTACCGATTAAGAATTAGACTATACAACCATAAACAACTCACCAACAGGTTTTCAACACCTTTCCAACCATCATTGACTTGAGATTCCAATCTGTCGGAGAATCTACCTATATAGAATTGGACTCTACAGCCATAAACAAACTCACCAATAGGCCACCAGCACCTTTTCAACCATCACTGATTTAAGTTGCCCAATCTTCCAGAAATTTTACCGATTAAGAATTGGACTATACGACCATAAACAACTCACCAACAGGTTGTAAACACCTTTCCAACCATCATTGATCTGAGGTTCAAAATCTGTCCGAGAATCTACCTAGTCCCTATATAGAATTGGACCATACCATGAACAAACTCACCAATAGGCAATTTTCAACCATCACTGACTTAAGTTGCCCAATCTGCCAGATAATCTGCCTATTAAAAATCGAACCACATTTCCATAAACCAAACTCACCAACCAGGATATACCAAGTGAGAATCTTGATATTGAAGGATTGTCAATGATGCTAATGGTAATGGTTATAAATGTATTATTTTAGGAATTGCGTCAGAAGAGGTCAACCTCAATATAATTTTATGCAATCTTAGTTTCAATGTCAATATATTTTAGTACATATTGGTTAAAAGTAATTAATTAGGGTGTTGGTTTGAATATACTCTAATGAACCTAAGGATGTATTGATTTTCGCCTTCAATACAAGTGCCATCGGACTCAGGTGTACCTATGTAGTTAAATTTATTTACGTGTTACATCCAACAGCGAGTTTCTAGCCACTTACAGATTCGAAACTGAACACAAAAACACATAATAAGGACATTTAAATGTAAACATACTTGGATAAACACTTATCACACACACACACACACACACACTTGGATAAACACTTATCATACACAAAATGTTTGTTCTTACATTGATAAACGATGTTTCCATACTTGCATCGGCTATATGAATCTGTACCCTAACGACACTTCTGGTCGATAATTTAAAGCTCGTTTATACTATAATGACGATCAACGATAAATTGTTAAAATTATTTTTTTATATGGAAATTACAAAACATTGGAGAAGTGTTCAAACTAGAAGGATTAAGTCACGATTTAGATCCAAGATTCAAGATTTTTATTGCTACTGAAGCCATGTATGGGCTATTATCCGCTTAAAATTACAACAGAGATACTACAAAAGACAATACATAACAATAAATATATACAGTGTAATTGTAAATGTGAAGGCGGGTGTGGGGGTATTGATTAAAGAGAGCACGTTTTATGTCTTTAACGGAAATTTCAGAAGGGTCAAGTGCAAGGTCATAAGATAGTTGAAGGACATAGGGTAAAAAGGAGGATTTAAAACGGGTAGTGCGAACAGGGATAGGAAGAAAGGTAAAAAAAGAATTTAACATGTAGGCCTATGTTGTGACAACTATATTTTTACAAAGTGTATTCAAATGTCGTTATCATCAATAAAAACGTTAAATCGTTAATAATCAACGATTTTATCGTTGTTACTGATTATTACGTCAATTTATTGGATTTGTAAAAATAATGGTATTTACCGTATAGCCTACACAATGACAGTTTATCCTATCCTTCTAGTATAAATGCTTTCTTTTAGTTCGTAGGAACAAACTCCTTAGTTTC
>JAOTQE010068193.1:0-11099 GCA_025631205.1 Nesometra sesokonis
AAGCATGGCGTAGTTCTCATCCTGTAAGTGGCGAGTTAACTTGCTGTTGGATGTGACACGAAATAAAAAAAATAAAAAAATAAAAAAGACAGTAATTCGGTTTAATTCATGAAAAGACAATCAAAATGTATTCCATAGCAGGGTGATTGTCATACCTTTCATGTTTGAATTATGGCACAGTGGTAAAATTAGCTGAGTCTGAGTCTCAACGATCACAAGATTTTCTCTCATACTCGGATCCGGGACAGATGTGGGACCTAACGGGTGGAGGGGTGGAATGTAGGCCTACTGAAAAAGCAGTCTATTAGCTCCCAGACTTGCAGGCATGCCTCTTTAGAACTCAACAGCTAAATACTGCCGAGCCGACTGCGACGGTCGTACAATGGTTGCACGACTAAACCGTCGGTCCCTGTGTGTGTGGTTTCCAGACGCGATGACAGCCTTCTACTAATTGTCGGCCGATGGTTTTTTTAGTGATTTCCCTGTTGAAGCACTGTCAAACTGTCAAGACTGCAGAAACCACACACACAGGCAGCGACGGTTTAATCGTGCAACCGTCATACGACCACCGCACGACGTAGTGATTGCCCGGCCTAAGACCAAGATTATATAGTAGATGGTTACAAACATGAAAGTAACATAGTTCCACCCAATACACTTAATATGCTAAATCACCGCTGTAAATATTACAGTTGAATGAATGATGTCAAAAACAGCAATAAAAAGAGAAAATTTATGATTCAAACTTGTGTTTTTATTTCTCTCAAGTGAATCAACAGACAGTAAACAGAACTACTTATAAAATAAAACCATCTGTAATAAATGATTCTAAGCATAAATTTGTGATTGTCTCCTGGATAAGCAATTATTAACATGTTCATTATTAACTTTTTATAGGAATCGGAAAAAAAGTATGTATAATTTATTTTTCTCTTTTTATTTCGTTGATTAATTATTATTCTGTATCACATCCAACAGCAAGTTTTCTCGCCTCTTAGGCCAGGTACTCACTGCGTGGTGTGACGGCCGTGCAACATGACTAAACCATTGCTCGTTGTATACGTGGTTTCCAGATGCAAGGATACCTTCTACTTATCAGCCTACGGTTTTTTAAGTGAATCAACACAGATAACTAAAAAACCATCGGTCGACGAGTAGAAGACCGTCATCACGTCTGGTAACCACACACACAAGAAGTGATGGTTTAATCGTGAGAACGGTCGTACGTACGCTACACGCAGTGAGTGCCCATCTTTACAGGATGAGAACTACATCATGCTGTCTAAACAGTCTCATTATGAGGCTTTATTTACGATGCTATTAAGCCTCCTTTCCTGTCGATTGTTATTCCATTATTTTGATATTTGAAACGGCGTTTTGAATCGTTATAAAAAAGTTCAAAAATTAACAATAAAATTCAAATCACGCTGGACCACTATATTTCCGCTATTTACTACGCTGTGCGCAACAAACTTCGTAAATCTTCGCGACGAATTAAAATCGCAATAAAACAACTTTGACAAACTTTTTAACTGCATTTTTTATATATTAGTAAGATAATGGTATATTTTATGTTCTGAAACAAGTTACAACATTTTAAATTTAATAATCAAACAAAATGTGATTTATTTCTAGGCCAAAAACATGTAAATTCTTGCCGAGGGCAGTGTTGCATCGCGAGCACCCAAATTTAACGATCCAAATCATCAGAGTTGAACTCGGTTTAACTTTAACAATCCAAATCGTCAAACCTTTTTTATCGTCAAAAGTGTCTCCTTTTCCTGTCGATCGTTGTGAAGATCGTCAATTTTCAAATTTAATGATCGAAAACGCTGATTCAAATGGCCGTTTTTGGGATTAACGATCAACAGGAAAACAGGCTTTAGGTAGTGGGAAATTACCTGGTGTTCAGCCAGGTTCGAACCCAGGACCTCAGGATTGAAAGGCAAGCATGCTAACCACTAAGCTATAGCACCACTCCAAATTTGTCACTAAATATGACAAACTTTAAGACAAGGTAAAACAGAATAGAAGAACAAGTGTAGCACCCTCCGGGCTAAATTGAACAAAACTGTGGATGTACTTTAAACAGAACAAACTGGAAAAAAATAATTAATAGCACAATCTCGCAGGATGGAGGATGTTAAAAGAAGGATTTTCAAATTCATCAATTTTTTTCTCCTTTAAGGGTCACTTCTGTGTCGGGTAACAGATCAGTTCTTTAGTCCACTATCGATAGGGGTTTAAATTAATCCGAGTACAGGTATTCCTTTACTCTTTAATAAAGTGCATGCTAGTTTTTTGTATATTACTTACTTATTAACGCAGATCTAATCGTTATAAAAAAATCATGATAAAATTTAAATGAAGCTGGACTGCTAAATTTCCAATATTTAACTACACTGTGCACAATGAAATTAAAAGTACCATAAAATAAAAAATTTGATGAATTTTCAGACTACATTGTTTATATTTTAGTTAACAAACTTCCAGAAATGTAAAAAATGAAAAAAATGCTTGATATATTTCTATATAATTGTTACGGGAAATGTTGCCTTCTAAGTACATCATGATCTTTGACAAAATCATTAATGTTGAACTCAGTTTAACATCGACAGCAATCGCTTTTGCTGTTAATCATTATAAGAAAATCATAATTTTTCAGGATCAACCATCAAAAAAGGCCATTTTGAAACGCCATTTGTAGAATTAACTATCAACTGGAAAACAGGCTTAAACTCACATTCTTATTATGGCTGGAGGCTGTAATGCCTCTAATTGCCACAAACATGCCCTTGTTGTGTGGCCTAATGTTAAAAAAACAGCATGGGTTGAAGGCCCGCTCGCACAATGGTTCTGGTGGTAAGTCGTGGAACAAATCTTCTCGTATAAGGACTATAAACTGTAGGCCCAGCTCATATGCACTTTAAAGAACCCAGTACAACTTTTGAGACGAGTAGGAGGTTACCCTCTATGCTCACTCTAGGGCCAATTTGTTTTTGGCCAAACTGGCTAAAGGTTGCTTATTTTTTCACCAAATTATACATTCTTTAGCCAAATTTTTTAAAAAGAAAAAAACGATAAAAAGTTTGCTGCAAAATTGACATATTTGGGGATTTTCATTTAGCAAATTTTGCTAAAGAGGTCATTTTATTTAGCCAAATGAGAGTTTCAGTAGCCAATGGCGACTTGGCGAATGGTTAGAGTGAGCATAGACCCTGGTGTACTGGTCCATACAGTACATCCCCTATTGTGGATAGCAAAACAACAAGTAACAAACATTTTTCGGCAGCAGGACATGACATGACCCTAGGGGCATAGAAAGTCATATGAATGTGTAACATCTAGTCCTTAGCGCCTTGAGAATCTACTGAGTAAGGCGCTTTTAAAAAATCTACTATCATTATATTACTATTAGTAATTAGAAAGTTTTTGCAACGTTTAATATGATAATGTAAACAGGTACAGTACGCTACACTTTCATTTTATAACCAGATATAATATTATTAGTGTAATTTTCTTTTTATCTAAGCCAAAAAAATGTATATTTGAACATTTGATGTACTTCCGAATAGTTAGTGATATTGTAAAATAATCACATAGCATGAAATTAAAATATGTGAAGAGCAGTAGGGATCCAAAGCGGTTTCAGGTTAAGCTGAAGGGACGACATGCTCTGGCCACCAACCACAGTACCTTGATTTTTAATTTAAAATGCAAAAAATAAAAAAGCAATTATTTTACCATTTTTCCAGGTTTCTGTTCATATTTTGGGATGTTTTGTACCTATTTGGGGTTTAGCGTATGTTTTAAGTAAATTCTATCCCACATTTTCAATATTTTACTTTTTTTTAAAAATGGCATAGAAATATTTTAGTAGAGGTAGGTTGTAGGAAAGTGAAAAAAAAATGGTACCCTAAATCACCGACGACGACAACGACGATGCCCCCACCGACAACTTTGTCATGACGACAACGATGAAGACAACATTGACAACATTAACAATAGCGGTATCGATAACGATAACAACAATAATAATAATAATAATAATTTAGAATGTATATAGCGCAAATTCTACAACATTACGATAAAATGTGTATACACGACTGATGGTTCCAATTTGTCCTTAGATGTTTTTTTAACTTAGACTTAAAAATAGTGGATTTTGAAAGGGAAAGATGGTTAATTTGTACTCATCAACTGTGAGAGATATTTAACTGCATTTAAAGTAAAACGTTACAAGAATTTATGACTAACCATTTCCGTTATCGTATATCGACACATTTAACATTTTACAAACTTGTGATAAAACATAAATCTCTGTTAACATTCAATAGATTATAGGATGCAGAAAAAGGCTTAAATGATACAAATATATGATCACTGAAGTTAATACATCATTGATTTTATAAACCTTGTAATAAAATTATAATCTACATACAGACGAGAAAAATGACTAAGTCTTTTTTTAAGCATGAATGTCTGAATGTCAGGGAGATTATTTGAACATGACAAAATGTAACCAGAAACACTCGGTGAGCGCAAACATCCGCCGAATAACCAAAACCCTCGCCTTTGTTGGAATATTAATACTATGTTATAAGTGTGGTTTCATTGTTGAAGAAGAGATCCATCCAATAACATTTATTCTTATTCCAATATGTGGCAGAGCCAGGCCAAATGAGACATAAGTCGCAATGCTAGTTTTCCACAATAGGCAGAAATTTTTTCAACATTTATTTTATTTCAAAAATATACAGTTCATACATTCAACTTCCATACTACCTTAACTATTTTCAGATATATGATAAAAAATGTTTTAAAAATGCAATTTAAAATGACTTTGCTTAGTCAATGTATACGGATAAACAATTTTCAAATAGTTTTCTCAAAACTTACATTATAAATGTTCAAACTTCGATTGTTTATAACTTCGCAAGGAAACTTCGTATAAAACTGATTTTTTTGCATGTTAGAGATAATAATGTGTAGTTTTATAATCCATAAAAACACAATTTTCAATTTTTTCGACTTATGTCTCATTTGGTTTGGCTCTGCCACATGTGATGAAATACAATAATAATGTAATTGGTACCGGTACTTAAAATACAATAATATAATAATAATGTAATTGGTACCATTACTTAAATAAACTATACCAATAACGTGGATCTACACAAGAATTAAGAAGGTCAACTGAGACACATTTTTAAGGGAAAATTATGTGTTAAACTGGAAAATTCTGATGTGCTCAAAAATATGCATTCTTGAGTACACTCTAGTATGAAGTGGGAGGCCTAGTAGTAGCCGCTGTGCCCTAAACATCATTCATATGATGGGGAAAATGACAAAATATGTTGAAGGGATCTGATTTCTTCTTTTTATTTAATTCATTTTGTTCTTAATATATAATACAACAACAAATATAGACTAGAATTGAACTCGTCACTTTGATGAGTTAGCTGATCCGCAGTTACTTTTAGTTAAATTCACATTTACTCTATGATGACGTAATCAAAATGCAAAATGAATGGAAAAGAATTGTACTTTCCAGAAAGGGAACTGTTTCCGCCTCAACATACTGAAATTTAAATGAAATTCGACAATTAATAAGGGAGATATGCCGAAAATTAATATGATCAAATACTACTAAATTTTTACTATGTTTAATTAAAATGCAAATATGGCGACGTCACAATGACATATTTGCATTTGCCATACATGAAATCATATCTACGATTAATATTCTTTCAGAATATCATATCCATAAAACTTTGAACCCTAGGTCAATGTGCCAAATTTTGGCCTCAAAGATTTTCGATTGAAATTAAAAATTCTTTTTGGCATTAGAATATTTCAACACTCGCGTACACGGGCACTATCTTGCGCACATTGGATATTATGATACCTAAATGTGGACATGGACTTAAAGTTTATTTTCACCAATTATGATTTACAAATGGCAATTTGTTATGAAGATATGATTGATTAGGTAATAGGGTACAAGAAAAACTTGTGCGCGTAGATGACGTCACGATTTAACCATTTTAGCACAGTCAAATTTAGACTAAAGAAAAGTGAAACTAAGAGACATATCCTAACTCTAAAATATCAAAATTTTGAAGAAAATCGTCGGCCGATTACCGAGATAACCTCAAATAACTATTGTAAATATTAATTAATATAGTTAGAAGTCACGTTTTTTATGTAGATGACAAATTGGTGACGTCAAAAGTTACTGGCAACCTTGATGACTCATGATATCATATCTACAGGTCATAGGGTAACAGAATGTGCAATAAAATTTGGGGTAACGGGACATTCTTAGGAGCTATTAGTGATTAAAAACATGCCTATTTTTAACATAATTTTTTTTTTTGTCAAAAACGCGCACGATGACGCGTAAATTTAATGCGCCCCTAGGACCTTGTTATTGTCCTTAAAATTACTGAAATTAATGTAAATGTGTCAGTACAATGTCAGAAACTCATAGTTGTAGAAAAAATGTCATTTCTATCATATTTTCGTGCTACATGCGAAAAATGCGCACGTGCGCGTAAAATTTGCGAAAAAGTTGAAATGCTCTAAATGACCTGAAACGTGCTCTAATGAAATCAGAATTTTATTTTGAGCATTTTAATAATTTAACTCACGCGTACGCGCGTAATGCCGCGCATGTAGATTATTGAGTGATGAAGGCCAACATGAAGTTTATGTTCACCAAATATGAACTACAGTATTAACGTTAATTGGTTAGGTTGTTATTAACATTTAAGTAAAAACGCATTTGCACGCGTAGATGACGTCACGCGTAACTGTTGACAATGAAATTGTTCATGTAACCATTCCTGACCAAGTTCTATGTTGCCTGAAATTTTGATGTTAATAGCTTGTGTCAATTTTGAGGAATCTGTTACACAAAAATTGACAAAAAGAGATAAGAAGAAGATGTTGATGATTGTGTACAGAAACAATAGCTGATTCCGCTATGTAGCGGATCAGCTAATTATGATAGAAAACTGAAGACAGAAGTCAGGGAGCAGCAAAAGCAGACGCCACTGTCATCTTAGAGATGTAATGCTCCCAGGAGTTTAATAATATTCAGCAATTTCAAGACAGAATATTACAACCTCAATATATTTAGGCAATTTAGGTAATAATTATGGCACTTGTTTTAGACAGCTTGATGTTTATTACACCTAGACATAATTAGATGACACCAATCAAATCACTGTTTGAATATGGCAAAATATAAAAAATATCAATAAATTTGAATATTGTTCATCAAACTATCAATATGAAAATATTAGCTTACTTAGCAGATCTCGTGGGGTGTTCGTCTGAACCCCCGAACCCCACCTAAAAACTGTTTTACAATAGGCAAAATTCTTTGCGTGCTCGTTGCCTACATGGAGGAACTGTGACCTATGTTTTATGTCTACTAGTCTTGTTTACTATGTTTTACCCCGAAAATATTAGCCCACTTAGCGGAACTCCAGATCTTGTGGGGTGTTCGTCAGAATCCCAAAACCCCAACTAAATACAGACCAGTACACGAATGACCTGTTGGAGCAAGTATCAGAAGAAGAAATATCGGGTAAAAACCAGTTATCCACAGGTGATGTGTCCGTAGTATAAATTTCAGTTTCAACACAACAAAAATGTAACTGACCTACTGGTGAGCAGGGTCCTTAACAACAGAGCTGTCTCTTTTTTAAATCCAGTGTGGTCACAGCTTTAGGGAGTATTGAGCTGTTCATGAGAAAGAACCTGGTTTGCAGCCAGGTTCGAACATTGGACCTTGCAATTTGAAGGCAAGCATGTTAGTCACCAAGCTACAGCGTCATTCTTTTACCTAGTATGGAAAGTAAGCCAACTGCAGAGCTTCCAAGTCTCCAGGATTATCCTGGAGTCTCCTGGAAGTTTGGATCATCTCCTGGGCTCCCGAAATTATCAGATTTTCTCACGGATTTTAGTTTTCTCCAGAAAATTCTCCAGATTTTGTAAAAGTTTCACAATCAGGGCATAAAATTGGCCTATTTATTCCAATATATTGGTTGAAAGTAAGCAAATGAATTTCAGTAATGTTTTGGGGAATAGAGATGCCACACATTAGCAGTGACAATACATGTTAGAAACTATTATTTTATTAACCGGCAAGATGTTGAGCTTTTATATAAGGGTGTTTGTACACACATTTTAGAAAGGGTAGACATTACAAAAAGTGGTAGGACGACCACAAGCAAATCTCCAGGAATTCTGTTTTTACAGTTTAGGACCTCTGCAACTGATATGGGCTTACAATCTCAAACATATTTATAAGGTCCATGCCCCAACCTGCTTCAACAAATGTATGATTTTGGCCATTAACAATAATTAAAGACATAAATAGACACAAGCTACTAATCCAATGGCAAAACATGTAACAGTCAATAAAGTCGTAAAAAAGGTTCCCTACTGTAAGTTTTACCTGTAACTACCCAATTAATTGCAGTTTTGACTTAAAATTATTAGGCTGTTTTGGTCTTAAACCCATATGGAGGAGAACAGAAATTTGCTCTACCGGTAGATAATAGTGTTTAACACTGAAAAAACTCACTCAAATAGGCCCAAGTTATGTAAATAATTAGGCAAGTTTTATCATATTGAGGTTGACGGTAACACTGAAGAGATGCTACACACCATAAAATTGTCACAGAATTGTTATGATTAAAAGAAATCATACAAGTCAGTGTATTTTAATTCTACTTGTAAATTTCTGACAGAGGGCAGCATACAGAATTCAGCAACACAGGGAGAGGTGTTTAGATACTTTAGGCCAAATTCTGAAGGATAAACTGTAAGAAAACCTGCAGCACCACTGGGGACCCCGGGGGTGGGGGAACAGAGCTAAGCTGCAATGTGCACTAACCGATCATCCAGTTTGGCAGGTTTAATTCATTGCAATTTAAATACAGTTACAGGTTAAACATATTTTTAAACATAAAAACAAGTGGTTTTGCCTCAATTAAAAATACACATTAGATTTATTATTCACAGCTAGATAGTGAACTTTACACTGTAGAATTGCAGTCAGCCTTCGTCACAAAAATGTATGTTAAATAATAATCTTACAGGCCTCGATTTTTGTTAAGTTTTGACTAGTCCACTGGGCAAGTTGACTTTACATTTCACTAGCCCACAAGCAATTCAAATAGCCCATGTCTCTGGCAACTTAATCTCCAATGTGTAAAAGTGACTGCTTGACACTTGTATTCACTAGCCAACTGGGCTAGTAAAAATGAAAATTCCCAAGCCCGGTGCAGTTTTCACTAGCCATTGTACGCTGGGCTAGTAAAAAAATTGAGCCCTGATACTGGAAATGACATATTTATTTTTCCAAAATTTATTTATTTTTTTGGCAAAATGAGTTTTGATGATTGAATTCTCTATAACATGATGTCATCTCATTTTAAGCATACATAAAATCCAGGAAAAGTAAAATCAGGGTATCTATAAGGTAGGTTTCAATGTATTTGAAAATGTCTATCTTACAATAGTGTAAACATGGATCCTATAGGATAGGTGGTTTAAACGTGCACAGAGCCATTTTGGCACTGAATATTAAAGTATGCAAACTGGCCTATGCACATGTTCAGTCTTATTAGCTCTTTCAAAAACACAAATGAAAGGTGGGATTAAAATTGATATGAATTATTCTATAGAATAATTCGTTGTGACCACCCTAATAAAAATTCCCATTTTGACAGTGCGATAATGTTGCAAAATAAATTGCAAAGTGAGTAGCAAATTAAATGCGAATCTACTACTCATATTACACGCTGTTAAAGAAAAGGAAGATTTGTGATCTTGAAAGGTTTGTGTTTGAAAACCGATATCGCATTACAAACTTAACTTGTTCCATGTTCAGCATTCATACAATGTTCAATTTATTCTGGTTAGCACAATTTTACATCTTACAATTATTGCACATGTGTAGAAAGATCAGATGAATTCACATAAAGATAGGTATTTGTAATGTCATTTTTGATACATGTTTTCAACAACAACCAGTAAACCCTATTGTATAACATTGTGAAATGTG
This sequence comes from Nesometra sesokonis, assembly GCA_025631205.1. Taxonomy (NCBI): domain Eukaryota; kingdom Metazoa; phylum Echinodermata; class Crinoidea; order Comatulida; family Antedonidae; genus Nesometra; species Nesometra sesokonis. Next base: position 10,085 of record JAOTQE010068193.1, read on the forward strand.
TAGTAAGCCTACTTTTGATTTGTGATCAACTTTGAAAAATGTTTTCTGTCATTACCTCACAGTTGAAATGTGAATATTTATTAATTAGATTACAACTATTAATTTACTATAGATCCCGGAGTGCCCCTCACCCTCCCTTTTAAGGGACAGATTAGTTGCTCTATAAAATTAACTGGGTCAAGCTGTGTTTCCACGAGGTGGAAAAAAACAATTGTAACAGTTATTTTCAACAGAGCCATTTACAGGAGGTGGGCACGGACGCGAGCGGGTAGGTGAGGCTGCGTGCGCGGACGTGATTGGTCACAGGCTCAAGACTTGTGCATGCCTCCGCATCTTCCCTCGCCCATGTCTGCCTCGTGGAAACAGGTCACCCGCTCCCATGTCTGTGCCCGCTCCCGTGTCTGCCTCATGAAAACATAGCTTAACAGAGGTTAAGATTGCCACTAGAAGTCTTGATAAATGGAACAAACAGAACATTAATTACTTACTGCAATTAGAATATTCAGAAGATTTTCAAGTGTTGGTAATTGAGGTATCAATTTCTGTACTACTTTACTGAAGGCTTCAAATATTGAGTGATCATATATACTGGTCAGGTAGAAACTACAAAAGAAGAAGACAATACAAATAATTAATCACCATTTAGCGATAGATTAGTAGAGTAGCTGCAGTAAAATAATTTTGACATCATCGCTAACTGAATGGCACAAGCGCAAGCCAGTACTTGCTGCATGACATGACGGGACCCTTAGGGGAGTAGAAAGTCATATGAATGTGTAACATCTACTCCACAGCGCTTAGAGGTTCAACAACATTAGGCGCTTTAAAAATCCAGAATATTATTATTATTAACACAACTGGTGGATTTATTATATTTTGTCTATTATATTCAACTTTATCTGACGAGGGTGGCTTGAGGGTGGCTTAAGGGTGGCTTGAGGGTGGCTTGAGGGTGGCTTGAGGGTGGCTTGAGGGTGGCTTGAGGGTGGCTTGAGGGTGGCTTGAGGGTGGCTTG
>JAOTQE010068204.1:0-11124 GCA_025631205.1 Nesometra sesokonis
GCGCTATAAAATGTAACAATTTGTTACATTTTGTTACATTTGGTAAGATTTTTGTACGTGTGAATCGGGTATTAGTTATTTCTGTTAATGTAGTGTAAACAGTGCAAGATATTTCTATCCTATCCTAACTGTGTAACTTGCTTCATTCTAAAGCCCCTGAAGTGTAATTTAAACTTTACAAGTGGGCCTTGCCTTTCTATATACCTATGATAGTTTTTAACTATTTTTAACAGGCAAATAAACAGCAATAAATTTACCATTTTATGTTAACAAATTCCTAGGGCATTGGGTTCAATTTATCAGCAGTTTAACTTTCACATATTAAATTGTTGTTTGGCGGAAGTAGTTAAATAATATGACGGTAATTGTAGCCTGACCGTCATCTAATAAAACATACTTTAACCCTTATTATAATCTTGGATGTTGGCCTTCTAAGAAACTAATGAATTGCAATAAAGTGGGTTCATGGATGTATTCAAATTAATAATCTATATCTATATATTTTAAATATAAGTACTGTACAAGTCAAAGTGTCATCATGGGTTTGTGTTGTTTTGGCAGATTCATAGGTGTCCATTTCTTATTTCTTCTGTTCTGCTTTTTCATTCAGTAGGATCAGTTGTTGATTCAGGCTCCCAATAATGAGGTGTGGAGTTTTAAACTCATGCTTGTCTGTCGATTGTGTTCTTAGAGGATGGGTATCTGAAGAGTACAAATGCAAGAAAATTACAGCTACAACATGAAATGACTTGTGTATTTGTTCAATAGACTTGCACAAAATTTGTGCTTTTCCTGCTGTATGATCTCTCAATATGCTACTTGTTGGTTTCTTCTGCTCTATGATCTATTTCTTTCCATTCTGACAAATGTAGCAGAGCTTGCTACGCTATCCTGTGATGTCGTACGTCAAGCAATTCTTGGTCTCCCCACACTTCTCTTACTATTTTTATGGCGGAATATTATTCTGAAAATGTATCATATTTGTTTTTTATTGTGATTTTTAATTTTTTTCCTTTTCAATTCCTTAACAGTAATTTACATCAGTTAATAACAGTATGAATTGTTTTCATATTAATTTTAAGAATTTAATTCCTTGTTGAGGCCCCATAATCCTTGAGATGACGTTTTAACGTCCATAATAAAAGTTTAGTTATCTTTAATTGTCTTGTAGGTATGAATAGCATCACTATAAAAAATATTATTTTTACCATTACAATTAATTTCAGATAACATGGTCGCTGTTAATAATTGATTACTTGTTATATTTTTAATTAAATGATTTTATATTGATTGATGATGGTTTATAAATACAATAAATATATGTAACATTAAAAAGGCCCTTCCGTGGATTACCTAAAAGCAGTAAATAATTTCAGCTTATTTGAGTTTAAGTTTTATCAATGTTTACATTTGATTTATTATTTATATTTTGACCATAATTTTTTATAGCGACTTGAAGATGATATTACAGTAGAAAAGATGCAACCAATATTGTTTCTTAAGGTATGTATTGAAATATTTTGATTATCATTTTACATAATGTATAACAATGAGCTGAGTACAAACTGATTTTCATTGAGAATATAGATTTACAAATATGAAAAATAAAATTGAAAAAAACTTGATTTTTTAATAAAAGTTGTAAGAATATATTTGCAAATGAATTGTATGTTACATTTTTTGTCAGTATGACCATATTTTATTCATAATTTTCCCATTATGTAAACAAAGCATTTGGAATGTTGAAATAAATTGATAATATTTCAACTTGATATGATACAGTAATAATCTAATCATGATCAAACAATTTTCAAATTGTTTGATTTCAAATATTTAGAATTTAAATATTGTTTTTTTTTTTGGTTTTTTTTTTTGGGGGGGGGGGTTTTCCAATATATGATTGTGATTATACTATAACTTACTATGATATTTTGGAGAAAGTATAATACATACTCCAAGCAATGAGATACACGCCATCGTGACACGATACAATATTTCGACATAAATTATGTCATCATCCTGATGATGACATAATTTATGTCAAAATATTGAAACTTGTCATGATGGCGTGTATCTCATTGCTTGGAGTATGCATTATTACTTGACGTTGATTTGTGGACCTTTCGGATATTTTGGAGAAACATTTAAATTGAACTTGAATTGAATTGATCAACTGGTTGTTTCATGGTTGAGTAGTTGACCAACTCCTGTTCCTACACAAAATGTCACTGAATTACGCTATCATTCTCAATTTTCAGGGTTCTGAGCTCATCGCAGCGTACGACGAACACGCACTGGTGAACAATTTCAAGTTTGGGGTCATCTATCAGAAGCATGGGCAAGCTACGGAGGAAGAACTGTTCAGTAACCGAACCTCAAGTCCTGCCCTCGAACAATTCTTAGGAATTTTAGGAGATAAAGTGCAATTATTAAATTTTTCAGGGTAAGCCCTTCAGTTGAATTGATTAATTGTCTAATTAAATAATTGAAAATAAAACCATGTATTTGTTATGAAAAAATATAAAATATTTATGAAATAATTCAAGAAGATTATAGGAAAACTATTGTATAAGCTGTGGAAAATACATGCAAGTAGTCTCTGAGTTGAGTATTAGTTAAATTAGTTAAAGCATCTCACCTTGTTTTTGATTATTGGAAGTTTATTTTAATTAATATTTTTTGTGTATTTTATGGGTCACATTGTATAATTAATTATTGTATGATTATCTTAATATATATTACAGCTTCCGTGGTGGTTTGGACGTGAACCATGGACAGACTGGAACACATACTATTTACACCAAACACAAAGACAAGGGCGTCATGTTCCATGTATCGACTATGTTACCTTACACAGACGGCGATAGACAACAAGTAAGAATGCTCTTTTTACAATTGTCTGTAGTACCTATTGCACAGTGCTAACTAAGTATCTGGTTTCCAAACTTTTTTTGGTTTAAACTAATGTAATAGTCCATAACTGGCTTATATTGATTCAGCATCAAGTGTTAAATAAAGCCTAAAAAGAATTGTTTGCTGTGATCCACAACCCCTAAAATCGCAAAAAATTGACCAAAGCCAAAGCCCTAGCATCTAGAAGACACGATTTTACACATGACCACATATACTAAATTCCTTGATATCCTATTGAAAACATTTAAATGAGAATAAAGAAATTGGTGATTATTTTATTTTGTTCATTTTTTTTTTGCTTCAGAAATTTTTACTTGGATGGACGTGGTACACTAAAAAATAGCCAATATTCTCATCTTTAAAACCTTTAAACAATTCTGTTTCTTTTTTCCATCCGTTTCTCAACTGAAATTTGTCTCAAAGTAACTGCAAACAAAAAATTTAGGCCTAATTCAACAGTTTAGTATATCTTATGCTGGCTGAAGTACTTAGGAAATAATGCACACCACCTTAAGTTTAATTTTCTCTTCTTTCTCATTTTAATGGTATAAATTTTAGAATCATGGAAATTGCTTCAGAGATTAATGTTATTTATATCAAACATGTATTAGAACTTTTGACAATTTCTATGTATTAATTGCTATTATATAATATTAATAATAATTCTAATATTTACTTTAATAGCTTTTTCATTAAACTTTGTTTTACATCTAGTTACAAAGGAAAAGACATATTGGTAACGACATCGTAGCAATTATCTTTCAAGATGAGGCAACACCATTTATACCAGACATGATTGCTTCAAACTTCCTTCATGCCTATATTGTCGTCCGACCTATTGAGCCAAACACAGCAAACACACGATATGAGGTTTGTGTTATTGATGATACACCGCAAATATATACTATACAAGGATTTAGAGAATTATACTACATAACATTTAATCTTTTCATAATATTTGAAACATAACCTAACAAAATACATTTTTCCCACAGTGGTTTGTCACTAATCCTTTAAAAATGCACTGTATTATTTGTGTTTAAAGATTTTTAAGGGTTGCCCATCTGTAACAATGAGCCAGTAAAAATATTATTGTTCGCAGACAAAGCATAACAAGACAAAATATCCACTACAGTGTTGTGATAAAGGAATTATATTTCGACTTTCTCACAGTATTGTTAATGCGACATATTTCATTAATTGTGTATGTTACAAGGTTATCCCAGACAGATAATTCTTCAATGGAATAGTTGTAATTTTAAATATGCATTGATACTGAAAAACAGAATATCTACCATTTGTTAGAAAGAATTTCTATATAGATTCTCACAGTATCCCTATGCTTGTGTCCTTCAAAGCTGACAGGGTCCAGGATCCAGCAAAAGAGGGTGGGGATTGCACTTTTCCAGGTCAGGGTGGCGTAGTTGCATGTTTTGCTACCGTTTTTATGTGATGCAGTGCCAATATTTTTATTGTCAATTTTAGACCCAGCACTCCTAATGTAAGAGGGGCGTAACTATGTTTTGGCGATAATGGGGGAATGCGAAATTTTCCCCTAGCTGATATGCAGAGACAGTGAGATGATCATGTTAAAATGTTATAGTACAACTTATGAAATTTTTCAAATTGTCAATTTTGTCAATTTGAAATCTGGAACATGTCACATTTCACCCAACCCTGTCACAACACCCCACACAACCTCTGTCACAGCATCCCACCAAACCCCTGTCACAACACCCCACACAACCTCTGTCACAGCATCCCACCCAACCCTGTCACAACATCCTGAATCTTTCACTAGTACTTTCTCTACTCCTCTGCCCTTCCTACTACTATGTAATTTCTTGCGACCTAATTATATAATATATTATATAACTTGATTTCGCTTGTTTACAATGGGTTCAGTTGTCTACAATACATATTATATTTTTCTAGGTTAGCGTAACAGCACGTGAAGATGTTCCCTTATTTGGGCCAGCTTTACCATCACCTCCTGTTTTCAAGAAGGGAACAGATTTTCGAGAATTTTTACTTACAAAACTTTTGAATGCTGAGAATGCATGCTACAAAGCTCAGAAATTCTGCATGATCCAGGTAAGCCTCAAACTTACACTTATGTAAACGTGGATAATTAATTTAAATTTTTTTAAGATTCATAAACATTTACAAGAAAACTTACATTAATTATATACTGTATTAACTTAGAATTATAGTATGCAATAGCATGTTTATATATCGTTTTATTTTTTTTTTCTTTTAACAAGATGAAATTTTTACTTCTGTATTTAATACATTTTTATCATTAGACCTATATATTTTCATACTTATTTGAAAAAAATGTATAATACATTTGACTTACTGAATGAAATAAATGTGGGTGACCCCCATGAAAGACAAAAAAAAAATACATTTACAAGAAAACTTTTTTTATAATTTGTTTAATAAACTTTTTTTGATCAGTCAGCTAAAAAGATTTTTGAATGAAAATAAATTTATTTAGTTTTTACTTGGCAAGTTGTATCTACAATTTGGAGGATAAAAAATTAAGATTTATTTACTTTGAAAAGAAAATATTATAAATAATGATTGCTAACACAATATTTGCACTTTCAGTAAAGTAGTCATGAATCGGACGTTGGAGTAAAATGTTTATATTTGTATTCAAAATCTTTATGTTAGAGGCACACCAAAGATAAAATTTTATATAGTAGTAAATAAATGAGGTAACAATTAAGGAACAACATATAAAAAGACTGTAACTTAATATTACAAATCCTTTAACATACCTATTCCAGTCTCTACTGTACTTGAAGAAAATATTTAGTAATTTTCATAATTTTTTATTTTAACCAAATTATCTATTAAAATCAAGGTAATCTTCTTGTGTTACATTTAGGCCTAAAAAATGATGTTGACCAAGCCTGACTGACCCAAAATCTTGGCAATCATAGTAGACTTTTTTTAATTGTCATATATCCTGATTCTTTGGATAAATCTAGAATACACAAAGTTGTCATGGAAATTGAAAGAACTACTTAAAGTTATCTCAAAATTCAACCATAGTAAATAAAAAAAAATTTAACAGTTATTTACAACTAAATAAAAGATTTTCCAATTGACCGACACAAGTTATAAAGATATTGTGCTCGGAAAACATGAAGTTTTTTATTATATTTAATGTTTTGTATGTAAAATCTATTTATAACCCATTTATGTAAAGATAATTTTATAAATGTATATTCTTATAAGTAAATACATAAATTCTCATTAACACATTATATTTTTTTCTTCAGGAAAGAACAAAGAAAGCACTCTTCGATAATTTATATTGTCAACTAACCGAGAAAAACCAAATTCTAATCAACACAATAGTGGAGCCCCAAATACTTTCAGGGATGCCACGAGGAACTGAAAATAATAACAGCTCTAGTATACTGGACTCATTTAAGAATGCCTTCAAGAAATCAAAATCAACAGAGAATGGCACGATAAAGTCAAATGGTGTTGTGACGCTTGGTGTAAATCAGGACCCAGCAGAGAAAACTAGCCCTGCTGTAAGTTGACAAAAAAGGTTGAAATCTTCACATATTAATGCAGGTTTGGGGGCAATTGGCACAGCAGTTGCATTTCTGGAATTCGCAGCTCACATAACTACCTGCATAAAGTGTAGATAAATTGCTGGGAAGTAACATCCATTCATTATTGCTATAGTAATTTCTTTGAATTTTGATTTTGATTTTGATAGAAGTTTGATTTTGTTTAATTTTTCAGACCAAGACAAGATTTATGAAAATGCAACGTAATAACTCTGGAGGACTTTTAATGAACATGGAGGATGGGAGTCCAGGAAGTGAAAAGATGAAAAGGAAAGACAGCAAGAAAAAGAAATTAACATCAAGGTATAAATTGGGGTTGTAAATGAGTTATTGTAGTGATGCGGAAGGGGAATGCTTACTTTTATTGTTAAAGATATCCTTCAATTGGAAATACACAAGATCACATTGATGATCTTTTATCCAGGTGTGAACAGAATTCACTCAGTATTCTTCCAAGTGCCAAACCTTTCATTCCTGATGATGACATAATTTATGTCAAAATATTGAATCTTGTCACGATGGCATGTATCTCATTGCTTGGAGTATGCATTATACTTTCTTACCAAACCTTTCAGATGTGCTTTAGTAAAAGCAAACCAAAGTTAATCTGATCATTGGAGGATCACCTCTCATTAAAGTTGATAAAACAAGATACTTGGAATTTAGATACAGGGCAAATTTTTGATTATATTAGACCCACCCTAGAGAATGCTAATGTGATCTGGCACCCAGGCCTCAATAGGGGCCTGAGTGACAGGGTTGCAATGAACTAGTAGCACTTTGCTCGGCTTCTCTGTTTCTTATGAGGAGGCCTTGAGTAGGTGTAATTTTTCTGCACTTGACTGCAGAAGAGTTGAACACTGTAAATCATTCTCAAAAACATTATCAACATCAAAACATATAGATAAACTTATAGATTTACATCCACTCATCAGATTTTATTGCCGTGGATGAAAAACCTTAGAAATGCTCAAAAACTCCAAGAAATTCCAACAAAAACTAACAGACTTTATAACAGTTCCATTCCATATTTTATACATCTTCTCAACTCATAAATGACAGTACTATTTTCTCCTATGATTTTGGTTTGACTTTTCCAAGTTTTTTTTCTTGTTTTATGCTCGGCCCTGTTTCCTCGGTCCTTTGTTTGATCCAGGTGTCCTTTCCTTTGTTTTTCATTTTAACTTTTATCTGATGTCATTTTTTAAAATGTTTTTATGTGGCATTAGCACATGTTAATGCACACAATTTGGCCTACCAGCCACAACATGCATTGTGCTTTGTAACTTGTTTTTACCTTTGGAAATGAAGATATATACAGGTATTATATAAAAAACATAGGTTTACATTTTTTGGAAATCTTACTATGCAGTATTATTATTTCTTTGCAGTTAGAAATTGTGTAGGGAATAAATCAAATTGAGTTATTTAAATTGCCAGTCATTGCAATTGATATTGTATACAGATTCAAATAAAAATGTTTAAAATGCAGCAATCAGAAAAAAAAAAAACATACAAGAATGGACTAATTTGAAAGTTTAACAAAATTGATGTACTTTGTTTCTAGGGACAGTGTTCTAAGTCGGTCATCACACACATCCGACAGCAGTAATGATAGTCAACCGTCAGCTAAAAATTCTGGTTCATATCACTCGTTACCGAGCACGCCAGATGTTTCACATAACCGGTACTTCCATCGCAATTTAACGCCAAGCAACTCGTATGATAGCTTTAACAGTGAGGAGGATCAGCAGCACTACTTGGAGGACTCGGACACTGGAGTGGTTAGTAGTGACATTTGCCCTAATTGCAATGTAATTCTATTTTATATATTTTCTCACAATACTGTAAAACTTCTGATAACAAACTGTTTAGGGTGGGTCAAAAGTAGTGTATGGATTTCTAATATAGTACTTCCTACCATAATTATGTAAATTGTCATTTACCAGTTAGAATTGCCACTATTATTCTTCTATTTAATTATTTCATCAGTGGTTACCAGTTGGCTGGGAATTCACATTATCCACCTCAATAAGCCATTTTAGATTTCCCAGCATACATGAAAAGTTTGTTGTAAAATTAGCCATGTAAATATACAAATGGTTAAGTACAATAATGAACCATTCCATGGTATACTGGAGAAAACAATCATGACATAAAACTGGATTATTCAATTTTAGAAAGCATTGTCCATAACCTTCTTTACGGGTCCTGCTATACACCACAAAAAAACACCGTAAACCACCAGACCACTGGAGCCTACTACTATAACAATTCAACACTGGACATTAGTTATTCTTTATTGAATATAAACTTAAACTTTTGAAGTATAATTTTTTTGAGAAACTATTGAAGATTCAAGATTAGTGTTGAATTGCTGACTGTTCAATACATTTGATTATCATATATAGCAACTTAATTTTTTCAACAATGTGTCTCCACTGTGACTGTGTTGCGCTGTCAACTGTGAGACGCCAACTAATATGGCGATTAATCCAACATTTAACAAAGAATAGAAGCTTTCAGATGTATATATTAATATTAAGCATCTGCATGTAGGTAAATACTCTCTGGTCTTCAGATTTTGTAGTGATTTCTAGTGTTGCTGGTGGTGTTTAGTAGGGCTACTATTACACACATTTTACATTTTCATCATGTGTATGTCATGATTTAAGTAGAGAACCTACTTGGTTTATATCAGAAGTTTTACAGTACATAATAACTGCATGCTAGTAACCATCACTATCTAATTTTGTATTGACATCAAATTGCAATTATAATATTTTTGAAAATATTTTTATATAAAATGTTATCTATTTTAAGCAATTTACATCTTTTGCACCATTCACAATTCTATTTTTGAACACAACTTTTCTGATGTTCAAGACTATATCCATGTGAATTTCCAATTCTGAAGAATGTCCAATTCTGAAGAATTATTACGGAGCAAATAAAAACAAAATTTTAGCTACAAAAAATGATGAAGTACATGGTTTTGCTTTATTGTCACATTTCTGGATTTTCCTATCAGTATCAATTTACTGTAAAGATTTTAAGCTAAAAATTGACCATTTTTGTAATTGTTAGTTTACAAAAATCTAAAAGGTTTTATTGTTTTTGTTATGCTATATTGTTTTATTATATTAACATGCTTTGTTTAATTATTTTTTCTGCATTAAATATATACTGTCTGACAAACACAATCAAATAGATTTCATAAGGCTATTCATGTTAGTATGTAGTTAATAATCAAGTTACACAAAATTTGAGTGTTACACAAAATTTAATACTGAAAACCAACATAAAAAAATAGTGTTTCATTATAGACAGTATATATATTTATGGTTTGCATGACTCAATAGACTAGTATTAGTTACTGTTACTTTAAAAGTTTGTGCATTATTCAGGGTTCATATGCATTCTTGAATCGCTTCAAAGTCCTTGAAAAGCAAATGTGCATTTTCCATTCATGGAAACTCGTTGAAAATATAAATTTTCATGATACCAAAATTTATTTTAAGTAAACCTCATTGTAAATATTTATGAATTATTTAAATAAAAACTCAAGTATGCTAAAACCACAGATTCTGTGCTTAAAGTTTGTGAAATATGACCTGGGATGTTCTTGATTTTTTCTGTAAGTGTATGGACCCTGCTATTGCTGTATTTTATAATTATTAACACATTAATACCAATTTATTGATTTATTTAATACTATAATAGATTGAATATTGCATTTTAACTTGTTTTTATTACTTTAATAGTATATTTTATTTATTATAAATACTTTATGATCTTTTTATTCATTTTATCTGTTTCAAATTACATTGTAACTATATTGTTAACTCACTCACAACCGATACTATGAAAACATACTATCATGCTGAATGGGACTTTTAAGTTTAAAAGTCATAAAACAATGTAAATATATTGTAAATATAAATAGGTAAACTTGATTCCCTACACCATACTGTCAAGAAAAATGAGCAGAATGGAAGTTCCACATGGTCAAAGCAAATCAAATCAACTTTTTTCATGAAACTGGTTGGTTAAAGGATTTGACGTATTATGTTTTTATTTTTATTTTTTTATATTGGTTTTTCATTGTTGTTTGATTCTGTAGGGAAGTATGTCTTCTGGCTGCGCCTCAAGTAATAAAACAAGTCCAACAGCAGTTGTCTGTACCTTCTGTCAAGAAGGGGGAAAATGCTCAATATCGTTACAACAAGAGACCCAGATGACCAAACAATTTCAAGAATTAAAAGCAGAAATGGAGAAAATGAAAGAAGAAAAGATTGAATTACTACAACAAAATATTGTAAGTCTTCATTAGACCTTGACATGCCTTATGATTAACATTATGTGGTGATGTGTGGTATCTGTTACATTTCACTAAATTTATTAATTATTGAAAATCTAATAAATTAGACTAACCTCAGCTGAGCAATGACTACAAATCCATCTTAGCGGCTTGTTTGATTGAAGATTGAATTACTACAACAAAATATTGTAAGTCTTCATTAGACCTTGACATGCCCTATGATTAACATTATGTGGTGATGTGTGGTATCTGTTACATTTCACTAAATTTATTAATTATTGAAAATCTAATAAA
>JAOTQE010068215.1:0-17369 GCA_025631205.1 Nesometra sesokonis
ACATGCTGTTGATAGTTTCTACTTTAACTGGCGTTTCTACATTTGCTGGAATTTTCTACATTACCGGTTGTAACAGGTATTATATTTATAAATATATATACAATGTAGCCAAATTTAGAATGTTTTACCTTTTTTTTTTGAAGGAATTGGGCTTTATTATTATAGGAAATTTCAATCTTCAAAAATAATGTTTTTTTGCTTTTTCTGTTTTCATGTTGGAGCAATTGGTAGATATGATCATTTTTTTTTGTTTTCAATGTATAGAGTGCAAATTGAAAACCTCCAATCACTTTCATACAGAACTGTAAAATGGGAATATTGTGGAAATTCATAAAGGTGGGCTTTAGTGTGAAATGGTATTTCCCTTTAAATACTGGCACAGTACCATCATTTGTTACAACACCTCAGACCCTAGACATTAAGTTATAATACCATTATCAGTTGAGGTTGGATGTGTGTGTTCGTGTGTGAAAAAGTCCACTGTATAATGCCGGCTTATTTAGTGAAGCAGAACTAAAACAAAGTTCAAAGTTGGAAATTTTGGTAAAACTAGTGCATTCTATTATAAAGAATGCCAATTTTATGTCTTTGCGTTGGACCCTTTCACACAGGCCGTCATATTACTGGAATTTGAACTTCTGTGTGAAAGGGTTTAGACTGGCAATAATGCCAGGCATGGTTATGGTAACATTGCAGTTCTTTGTGAAAGGGCCTTCTGTGCATTTGGAAACAAGTGTGCAAAAAAGTGGACAGAAAACAGAATAACATTTTTTCAAAGTCAGCTCCAAAACAGCAAAATTAAAAATTAAAAATAGTAAACTAAGGAATCTGCATTCAAGTAAACATGGTGTAATTTTTAAAAATTTCTCCACTAAATTGACACACTTAAAACCTGCCTGTTCGTTAAATATTTTATATTACCAGTGCTTCTCTTGAAGCTTATTTCATTTTGTTTTATTTTTTAATGTGTACTGTATGTGAGTCTAAAATACCAAACAGAACAAAAAAAAAGAAAACCAATCTGGTCTATAGATGTATAAGATAATACCAAATAAGGGTACAAACTTATAAAACAGTACCCTACCAACAAACATTTAGAGACCATCTTTGTGTTTTTCTGCCCATTGTGTTGAAATTGTTTCACCAATGATTGTTGATGAATCTGAGGTCACGTTTGATAGTAATTACGTTTTATGTTGTGATGTCAATACATTTACTAGACCTAAACGGGAAAATGTTTAGAGTATATAACTTTTTCTCCAAAAGTTGGTTAAAAATAATTCTCAGTATGTACTATCATTTGGTAGTATTTTGTACATTTGTAGACCCATTTGCTCTCAATTGGTTCCCTTTGGTCCCGTTTGACTCCATTTAGTATTTATTAAGTATTTCCTTTTTTTCAGAACCATTAATAGTTTTGGTGGTCTTGTTGAGACACACAAATCCAAGTAAGATTGTATTTTTTGTCATAGATCTTGTTTTCATTCCAAATGAATTTAATAATTAACTGATGATTTGAAACACTGATTTGAATTGTTTGTTTGTTTGTTTGTTTATTCATTTTCCACATACTGTACATACAAGTTTCGTATACATGTAATTATATTACAAATGAAAAGTACTGTATGTTAATTGTTAATTAAGATTTATACAAAATTCTGAGACTTGAAACTTGAAACAACTTGCTATTATGTTTAAATAAGCTAAAATGTCATGATTATTATTGTAGGTGCATGCAGCTCATGACAAGAACTTAGGGGTAAAATATGTCTTTAACACGTAGACTGCCAGACCCATTTTCCTTTTTCATTCCCGTGTGCCAGAACAGGTTTACATGTACAAATATAGTTTTTTAAGGTTTTATTTAATCACATATAATCAAAATGACATGTCTAATATTTTGGCAGGAAAATATTAGGTGACGAGTATATTCGTCGTTGGCACTGGGAAAGAAATGTTTTTGCCTACGCCAGTGGCAAGTTTACTCACCTGCATTGGAAATCACTTTGTTATGTACAAAGGGTGGCACCACACTTTGTAATAACACTATAAAGACTTTTAAACTGCCTGCAATAAAACACAACAAACAAATGGAAGTTATTTCAACATTATCTATCGTCTAGGTTTATCTTCCCTGAAATACCCCTGAAGAGGCTGTAAGTTTACGATGTACTCATGTGTCGTGAGCAACGTTATAAAGGTACACTGTTTTTGAAGAGTATACTCGTCACTGTCACACACAGCAACACCCATTTGACGAGTATACTCGTCGCTGGCAGGCAACGTGTTAATATACATCAGAATTAATTAGAGACAGAGTGTATAATGTAATATAAACTTTCTTTTTTTCAGAGTTGATTTAGATGAAATTCTTGACCTCCATGCTTTTGACACAATGGGCAGAAAAAGGTGAAAGGAAATCTTTTATGTTTTGAATCTTTACCATATTATGAAAGGTAGTACTTCCCTATTCAGAACTAAACATGGGAATGAGCTGTGAGGTAGTCATTGCACTAGGGTGACAGATGATCAGGCCCACGGACAATCAGACCCATACGATTGGGCCCACACAGACGTTCGGGCCAATGATTGTATGGACGATCGGGCCCAAATCGATGATTATTAAAATCACATTCCAAACATTTTTTATATTACTAAAACCAAAACTTTGAACATTTATTTATTTAATTACAAAAAGGAGGTTAAAAAATGTTATTATGCCATAATTTAGCAAATCTTACTTGATCTGTTGACCTACACACCATTCAAATAAAGACGTTTGGGCCCAGGGACGTTCGACGCCAAGACAATCAGTCCCATTGTGATGGACGATCGGGACCAATTAAAGTGGCTCCGATTGTCTTGGGCCTGATCGTCCATAGGTCCAATTGTCTATTACACTTGCACTAAACCTTGACATTATGTGGTGTGGTTTCCAGGTCCTTTCCGTACCACCTTTTTAAGCTTCCCTGGTATATACTGAATCATCTAGGAACTCATTCACAGGCAAGTGAACTAAAAGCACCCCTTGCTGAATTGGACCTGGTTTATCAGAATGACAAGCAGTTGTCCTAACCTCTGGACCACCATGACTACCTATGTGTCGTATACCACTGATGTAAAAGTACAATTTCAAATAAAGTTATTATTATTATTGTTATTGTTAATGTTATTGTTATTGTTGTTGTTCTTGTTGTATGCAAAAGAGGATAACAAAGCAAGTCAGTTAAATGTTATTATCAGTATAAATAGTAATCCCACGCATAAATCTCAAATTTTTAAAATGTAAAATAAGACATAATAATATTATGATAACAACAATGTGTTCATCTCATATGACGAAATCCATAAGAAGTGTTTATGTTAAGTGTTATCTTAACGTTGTACTAACTGGAAATCATAGTTCACCATGTAAGACAGCACGATAATAATAATCATAGGATCTAAGAACATAAACAATAAGGCATTGCTTGTGGAGAATGTGTACCAACAAAAATCATAGAGAGATATTGTACTTTCAGCTCTCATATCATGTACACAAGGATGTTGGTCCAGGGACTAACTTAGAAAATGGCTGAGCAGTTGAAATGCAGGCACAGGTCCAAGGGGTGTTGACACAACCATAACCAAACCCCGTCTTTTGACTTGGCAGAATATTATAAGCACCAGAAAAAATTGTTTCCTCATAGGTTGGGTCTCTAAAGGTGCACCAGAGAGCATCTGCATCAAAAACTTTCATGACCCTATACAGGCCATGGACCCGCGCCTATTGCCATCAGTTTGCTGTTAAAATCTCAAAATCTGTACTTGTCTAACTTGCATTGGATCCATTTTTCTAGCACCGCTGCATCCACCCCTAGTGGTGGGCACACTCCACCTGATTCTTGTTGGTGGAACATCTCAGATAAGGACGATAAACCTTGACTAGGTGGAAGGTGTTAAAATAATCTTCAGAATGGACGGAAAAGAAAGAGTGTGTGTGGCTCCTCCAACTTTGGCCAACATAATTACATCCCTGGTATAGTGTAGAGGTTCCAAGATCAAGGATTACACAGGAGTCTCCTAATTACTCTTCTATATTAGACAATTTTTGCACAAGATAATTATACACTTGATGCTTTATATAATCATGGAGTAACAAGTTTCTTTTGTTGCTCCATGATATAATCAGTTCCATATAATCTAAATCACATAATGAGACCTGTCAACAGAAAATCTGAATTGCAAATGTAGGGATAACTGTCTTTCCCCATCCTTACAAATATGTGACATGAGTTTTATGATTGGCAGGATGGGGGAAGTTGGCGCAGCGGTTGGGGCTCAGAATCTCAGTGAAATGGTTTGAAACTCACTCAAGCCACTTGCTTGTGCACCTGGGCAACCCCACTTTACTCACATTGCTTCAGTCTACCCAGCTGTCAATGGATACTGGCAAATTGCTGTAAAGTAATCTGCGATGGACTAGCATCCCATCTAGGGGACTATCACACTCTCATCTGCTTTATGCTATAGAGACTTGAAATAAGTTCCAGTCCTATGATCCATAAGGCTTGAAAAGGATTTACTAGTTATGGGCAGGCCTGCTTCACCTGGCACTTGGTTTTGTTGGTAGAAGAAGTTTTTATTTCATATTACATCCAACGACGAGTTTTCTCGCCACTTACAAAATGAGATCATATGTCATGCTTTCTAAACCAAGTCCTATTATGAGGCTAAGGAGGGGTGCTGTTGTCATGGGAAAGAACCTAGTGTGCAGCCAGATTTGAACCCAGGACCTTCATTTGTCAGCAAAACAAATGAGATGACCCCCAAAGAAGTCATTGCATATGACACTAAGTTTACAAGTGTCTTAAGGACTATTTAATTATTTTTTGAATGAATAAAGCATAATTTTTATGCTAAATAAAACATGAAATTTAAAATTATTTTGTAATATTTCCATGGAATGAATAAACATTTCTCAAATAAGCATCAAAACTTTCATTATTGATTAATATTTTACTTGCAGTATTTTTTGCTTTTATTAATAATTATTATTTTTAATACTTTCTTATTATTTTTTAAGTGACTGGAGTATTTTAGAGACGAGGGGCATTTTACAGTCTGATCCTCATCATATAGACCAAGCTGTTACTACGGTAACATTTACTGTACAGGGATCTGTTACCTCCGATGACTTGGACACTTTTATACAGGTTGGTTTCTATGTCTACTGCCCTCATGGGGTGTAGACACATTGTATCCGGTTTTGAAAATTTAGTGTGAAAATGTGAATTTTTAAGATGACATTATTACCTCACTAGGGGGTCACATTACAGTGGCAGATCCAGGTGGGTTTCATCCATTCCTGTGGCAACCGCAAAACTGGCAACCGCAAAAGCTAGTAATGTCATGAAAGATAATGGCATGAATAAGACCCTACTGGACTGAATTATGCACAGTTCTGGATGAGCACATTCATAAACTTTTTCCTCTCCTAAGCGTCCATTCATGTCAGTGTGCATCAGTTAAGTCAATGCATTTTCAATGGTCTGTCCACAATGACAAAGGATGGAATTAACCAGATAACCTGGGGTATTCTGTTCTCTTCAGAAAGATTTACTGGCTTTTTAAAGTTCACATGAACCAAGCTACTTTCACACAGGAAATACCACAATGTCACCATAACCATGCCGGCACTATTGCCAGTCTAAACCCTTTCACACAGAAAGTCAAATTATTAATATGATGGTTTCCTGTGTGAAAAGGCCCAATGGAAAAGTGTAAAATTGGCAGTCTTAATTAAATGAAGTGCTTTGATAGCACCAACTTTGATAGCACAAATGCCCGAGACTCATACATTGTGTGTGAGTCTCACACACAATGTCTTAGGCATTATGCATGAGACTCATACATTATATGTGAGAGTATACATTTTTTTGTTGTCAACCACCACCATTATCAGGCCTCGATTTTTGTTTTTTTTTTACTAGTCCACTGGGCAAGTTGGCTTTACATTTCACTAGCCCACAAGCAATTCTAGTAGCCCATGTCTGTGGCAACTTAATCTAAAATGTCTAAAAGTGACTGCTTGACACTAGTATTCACTAGCCAACTGGGCTAGTAAAAATGAAAGTTACTAGTACGTTTTCACTAGCTATTGTATGCTGGGCTAGTAAAAAATTGAGCCCTGATTAGTGTAACAATTGCTATGTAGCCATCTATTTAAATACAGTTATGCTGGTATTGCATAGTAAAGTATGCAGTGAGGGAAATGATCCATTACATAACCAGGGTTCTGCCCACGCCGGTCGGCGGCGGGCGGCTGCGTCCGGCACGGAAAATTTCCGTCCGGCACCCAAATTTATTCATAGCCTACTAGACTGGCTTGTGCCCATGTGGAAAAATTCCACACTGAAACAAATTACTGGCCTAGCTTACAGGAGATTTTGTCGCGGTGCTGAACGGTGTATTCCCGTGAAAATCATATTCATGTTACGCGCATATTTTTCGCTTATTAGTCCCAAAGTAAAGACCGTCGGAAATTTGGTTGAATTTGCTGAATTATGGATGAAAGTAAATCGATCCTAACATCAAAATAGAAATTTTCGCATGTTGGAAAATAAATCCTATCCCACAATGCAAATAGATATCCAGGGTTCAAACAAAAATAAAAACAGAAAAAATGACAACTCCCATTACCATTCGAATCGATGTCTTTCAAGTGAAACAAAAATTCAATCTGGTATAGTAGTAGTTGTAATAATTATATATTTATTGACTGAAAGTGTCAAAATAATTGTTTTCCGAAATAAAACTGTATTTTTGGCGATTTTGACCGGAGGGTATAGGCCTAGGCTAGGCCTAAAACATGTGTGAACATTTTCTAGGCTAGCGTAGACAAAAATACGCCGACAAATCCTAATTTTTGCGCACATAAAATTGAATGACAGTTTACAATTTATACGGAAATCTTTGTTCATTTGTTGAATTTTTTGCTCTAGTTCGGCCACTTCAAGTATGCCCAGCTTTTTCGTGAGAGTTGTCACGACCTAGGCCTAGATAGGCAGGATGCAATCAAAGGAATAACGTATATGTCGGGCGCGACGGCCGCCCCGTCTGGCACTCTCAGCAGCCTGGGCAGAACCCTGCATAACAAAGATAATCATTAATATATATAAACTAAACTTAGCTTAAAATTGTAGGAACAAAATTTAAAACAAACTAGAATGATAAGATGAAATTAATATGGAAAATCTGTTTACTAATTGAGGGTTGCTCCCAGTTGATATGCATTGCATTGTTGATTTTTAAAACTTAATTAATAGGTTTTTAATTTTTTATTCATTTATACAGTATCAACAACTACCTGTTTCATTGTTCCATCTTATGTGCCAAACAAAATAGAGGGGGATATAACACTTGCTTTTACATTGGAAACCAAATGCTACTATTTACCACCCCAAGCAATAGAGGGTGCTGTTATTAAAATTGACATTTTTGGTAGTAACTATCAGGGTGTAATCAGAGTTCTCAATTCCCCAACCATACTGCAGGTGGCAGTATACAATGTAATCTGAGCGGTACAGAAGGGAATTGTGAGGTAAAAATGTGAACTTATGTTTAAAGTACAGCATAAACACCCATTTGAACATGTATTCACAGTGGCAGTTAAGGTGTTAAACATGGTGTCACCTTGGTGAATATATCTGTAGAAACTATCAAAAATATTCAGTAAACATTTATTATTAGCCTCTGCAAGAAGATCTCTGAGGAGGCTATTGGTTTCACCTTGTGTTTAGGGTGGCAGCGAATGTAGTGGATTTGCTGGACAAAGTTTGTTACTACGGATAACTAAAATTCTATAAGTAAGATTGGTTTTGAACTTTGCAGACAGCAAGATGAAGATGGACTTTATTGATTGTGAACCTACTCCAATTATTATATTGTACACGATATGGCAAACCTCTGGTCAATTTCTTTCTTAGGTTTATAACTTAATGATTATGAAGAGTGATGTGATTAAATAACTGCAGTTATTACAGTTACAATACTCATAGAATTTTAAAAAGTAAAAAGAATTTCGTGTAAAAATGGTTTTAAATATGGATTTTTTCTAAGTGTATGAACCCTGCTAATAAATTACATAGTAGGGAGGCTATGCTTTTACAGAGTAGTGTAAAAGGAATATTTCTAGTTAGTCTTAGCTGTGATTGTACTGGACTAGTCATCCTACTGTTTGACTTTTATAGGTCTGTAGGGCAATCACATAAGTTGTGACTTTGGTTATTAAAAGTCTCAATTGTTGATTTTCACGTTCTAACCTAACCCATGGTAAAACTAACCACATCAATTAATTTACGTTTTGGAATTTTACCAATGGTCTCGGTATCGCGGTTTGTTTTTAATTGTAATATTCATTGTAGGACATTCACACTAAAGCCTTTCAGGACTCAATCGTTTAGAACAATCTAAGCATGCTAGATTATGTACCTGAGAACTCTCTAAAACATCAACTTATTATGTATATAAATCTACTGTAGGTTGTTTGTTTTTTATGTGATAGATTGCTTATGTGTTATTTATAGGTGAGGATCAGTGTTCGTAGGATGTGGCATTTCTTTCTGTGTTGTATGATTGCTCCAGGAGATTTTCTTGTTGGCTTAGGGGTTAAGCTCTAAGTATCTAGCAATACACCTAATCATAGTTAAATCACGTAAATGGCCTAGCACACCTTACACAGGATTTCTATGTCATTATAGTCCTGATGAGGTGTAAGGTAGCGATTAGGAAGGTAATCGGTCTGCATACATTAATGGGTCAAGAAGGTGCACACCTGAGTTACTTGGAGACAGTCGGGACTGACAGTATGCCCTGATTATGAACTTTTGTTTTGTAATCATCGTCAATAGGCCTATCATCACTTTTCTTGAGTAGCTTCTTAAAAAAAAAACAATTTATGCTCTTTGTGAAATATCCACTGACCTTGATGCAATGTTCTCCCCAACATCATAGGCATGGATTATGGTAAACATCTAAGTCAATAATAGTTCCGTGTGATGCGGGATAATTTTTAGACTATAGAATAACTTTCTGTAGCATCATGAAAGATGTTCCAAGCATCATTATTTACTCTCCATTAATACCAACTTTTTAAAAAAACTGAATTGCATGATGACTCGGACATTTTGTAAAGTGCCAAACTCATGGAAGTAAGGCCTGTTTTCCTGTTGATCGTTATTCCAAAATTACTGATTTGAAACGTTATTTTGAATCGTTATTAAAGAAGTAAATTAATGATAAAATTCAAATCACGCTGGACCGCTGTATTTCTGCTATTTACTATGCTGTGCGCAATGAAATTCGTATATCGTGACAAATTAAAATTAAAAACCTAAATTTTGAAGAAACTTCCAACTATAATTTTGATTGTTCATAACTTTGCAAGAAAACATATTTTTTGCATGTTAAAGATAATAATGTGTAATTTCATAAGTCATAAATAACTCAATTTTCAATTTTTTGGCTTATGTCTTCTTAGGCTTAGCTCTGCCACGTATAGTGCCAATTTGCTTACTGTAGGCCTACTTTGAATTTGTTATTTTCTTATAAAACTCAGTTTTGCTGTTGATTGTTCGGATAAATAGCTGAGTAGGTAAAAATGTTTGACTGTGACCTGTAAATAAATTCAAGAGTTCAGTTTCTTTCAACATATACAAAAAATAATATTGTTTAAAACAATCAAGTACCCTTTAACATTCATTTCTGCCAACTAAAAAATGCATTGCTTATTACTTAGATTATTTAGATCTCCATTGAGCCAAGGTTAAAAGAATATTAAACAATTTTTAAATATTGTGCATTAATTCATTGATACTTCTTTGTGAACAAATTAATTTCAAAAGGAATATTGATAATTTTTTGTTATTTTTTAGTGACAGTACATCGTGATGTACCTTACTGCATTGTATTTTATACAATCTCCACTCCAATGTCTATCAGTCGTCACTTGTCCCTTTACTGGAATGTACAGTATTTCATACAATCACCACTCCATGTCTATCAGTAGTCACTTGTACCTTACTGCATTGTATTTCATACAATCTCCACTCCATCTCTATCAGTAGTCACTTGTTGCTTTACTGCACTGCATTTCATACAATATCCACTCCATGTCTATCAGTAGTCACTTGTCCCTTTACGTCAATCTCCACTCCATATCTATCAGTAGTCACATGTCCCTTACTGCATTGCATTTTATACAATCTCTATGCAATGTCTATCAGTAGTCACTTGTCTCACTGCATTGTATTTCATACAATCTCCACTCCATGTCTATCTGTAGTCACTTGTCCTTTACTTGCATTGTATTTTATACAATCTCTACGCAATGTCTATCAGTAGTCACTTGTCCCACTGCATTGTATTTCATACAATATCCACTCCATGTCTATCAGTAGTCACTTGTCCCTTACTGCATTGCATTTTATACAATCTCTACGCAATGTCTATCAGTAGTCACTTGTCCCTTTACTGCATTGTATTTTATACAATATCCACTCCATGTCTATCAGTAGTCACTTGTCCCACTGAATTGTATTTTATACATTCTCCTCTCAATGTATATCTGTAGTCACTTGTCCCTTACTGCATTGTATTTTATACAATCTCCACTCAATGTCTATCAGTAGTCACTTGTCCCTTACTGCATTGTATTTCATACAATCTCCACTCCATGTCTATCTGTAGTCACTTGTCCCTTACTTGCATTGTATTTTATACAATCTCTACTCAATGTCTATCAGTAGTCAGTTGTCCCTTTTACTGCTTTG
This sequence comes from Nesometra sesokonis, assembly GCA_025631205.1. Lineage (NCBI taxonomy): Eukaryota > Metazoa > Echinodermata > Crinoidea > Comatulida > Antedonidae > Nesometra > Nesometra sesokonis. The sequence goes on from JAOTQE010068215.1 coordinate 10,812, forward strand.
TATTTTATACAATCTCCACTCCATGTCTATCAGTAGTCAGTTGTCCCTTTACGTCAATCTCCACTCCATGTCTATCAGTAGTCAGTTGTCCCTTTTACTGCATTGTATTTTATACAATCTCTACGCAATGTCTATCAGTAGTCACTTGTCCCACTGCATTGTATTTCATACAATATCCACTCCATGTCTATCAGTAGTCACTTGTCTGTTACTGCATTGTATTTTATACAATCTCCACGCAATGTCTATCAGTAGTCACTTGTTCCTTTTCTACATTGTATTTTATACAATCTCCACTCCATGTCTATCAGTAGTCACTTATCTTCTATTAATCCTCATGTTTACCAATCTTTTACATCTTTTATTTACCTATCTACTGATCTTCTCTTTACATCTGTTAATCAAACCTTCACTGCATTTTTCTTCAAGCAATAATCAATGATTGTGGAGTTATTCATATGTTTACCTGGTTTTTAGTTGGCTTTAAGTTTATTCTGAGACAAGAGACTTACTGTATAGTAGTGTAGCATTCTTTATTTATTTTATTGTTTTCTATTTATCTCTATTTATCTCTATTCTATCCTCTCTTTATTCTTGTCATTTACGTCATTATTCACTCAATAATGAGATTCCTCATTATGCTCATATTTCTTTTTCTTTTTTCAATTACTCTAATCCGTCAACAAACCATACTCTGGTGGCCTGGAGAGTTTGTTCTCAAAACACACAGCACTGTAAACTACACTAACAGTAACCACCACTAAATGAATAAACCATGTTCTCTACCAACACTCTATTAGCGAGCGGATTGGATGATGCTCAAATAAGGAAGCAGTGTGTTGTCTGTTGACAGGATACTTGATTGGCACCTGTCTGTCATATTGTTTAGTGCATAGATGTATTTATTAGCCCTCTAGAGAGTGCCGCGGACCCACTCACAGCTTTCTGGTTTCAGATGGGCCTAGACAGGTGAGAACAAATAACCAACAGTTGTATCAATGTTTAATGATGTGCTGAAAGTGTCCTCTCACAGTTTTTAATGAAATATAAGTGATTTTATATCCTTCAATTTGGAAAGAAAATAATAATATTACTGTTGTAACATAACTGAAATATAGAATAATACCTTATTAGTAAAATTCACAGAATTATTTGGTTACAAATGTTTACTTTGTATTAAGTATATAGTTATAATTTAGTAATAATATAAATATCTAGATAGATTTTTTTTTAGCCCAAGTCTGATATAAAATGTACCGAATACTCAGTACATTTGAGAATACTAGCAATCAAATTCATTTTTCAAGAGTAATTCCTCGCCAAAATTGGTCAAAAAATTTTTGTAATCTCTGTTTCAAAAAACTTCTAATAAAAATCCTATTTAAATTATGAACAATAACATCAGATAATTAAACTGTTTCAGTGAACAAATTGAACAAAATAAATTAAAATAAAAAAATTAAATTAAACCCCCAAAATATATAGTAACATTAATGTGTGTGATGTAAATGTACTAGTGCTTATGAAATTGAGAAGGTATTTTTTTTATCCTAGCGTTGATGATTTTGATCATTTTTAACTAATATCATACAACAAACTATATAGTTTAATTAAAAAAAAATCTAGGCTATAATAAAAAATTACCAGATTTGCATTATTTATAAGTTGACAGTTTAAATTTGTTTTAATGTTGTTTTATTGATCCCAGAGATATGATTGAGGGAGTGGTGGTCTGTTGTCGATTACCATGCGTAAGTCAAAGGTTGAATCTTGAAGACAAGCCATCAAATGATGCTCTCCTTCAGCGGTATATATTTTATAACTTTATTGAAGTCATTGGAATGCGACGAATGAGTCACGACTCACCTGTAAGGTGTTTTACCTGAAGAAAAGCGATTGTGTTTGAGTAAAGTTAGATTAATCACCGATTTATTATCATCAGATAAACACCAAGGTGTTCAAAGTCATCTGCTAATAATTACGATCAAACCCTGATAACTGACCTCAAAGACATCATCAAAATAAATTATTTTTCTTCTGAATCATTTTCTGCTTTTATTCAATGATTTATTTTCTCGACTCGTGATTAATATTCATAAATGTTGTACTCAAAATTTATATCAACTGAAATGTCATTGTTTCAAGTAATAATTAAAAACATAAATTATTCTGATGCTAGTTTGAAAGACCTTAGCATAAAGTAGAGGTCCCAAGATGAATTCAGGGAGATTTTGGTCTACCCCTGTTAAAAATAAAACAATAGAGTTTTAAGGATGTTTTTTCATTAATAACATACTATTACATAGACAGTACATTCATTTAAACTATATTCTGCTTGTTGTCAAAATATGCATGAAAATTAGTTGCAGAATATGCTCTAAACATGAAACATTCCTAAAACCTGGAAAAAATATGAAAAAAATCAAATTCCGGAAAAAAACATGGTAATTCCTGGAGACCATGAGACGCTCTAAAATTGCGGGATTTCAGGAAAATCCAGGAAACTTGTGAGCTCTGTAGAATTACAGTGAGCTCTCAGTTAACTTTATTTCATCCTTCTTTATTGTAAAAAACTGCTCATTATGAAGAAGGTTGCATTATTTTATGAAAATATTTTTTTTTCTTAAACTCACTCATCTTGACCGATTGGTAGCCCAGTCTGACTTGAAATCTAAGATAAAATTCATGCTTGGGTATATTTCCTTATTTTCTATCAGGACTGTACAAAAAATATCATTGTTTTAAAACAAATCAAGTACTCTCTCACTTTTAAGACCATCATTACTAAGGGTATGTTTAAAATCAATGATGAAGGGAGCGTATTATGGCCTAGGATTATTTTTGTCTGAACTAGCTGGCAATTAGCATAAGTTGTCGATTAATTGACGTTCAGGGTATAACTAAAACTAGCGTTAAGGGTAGGATTAGCGTAAGGTATTGAGTCTACGCCTTATACGCTTGAATTAATTTGACTTTGTGTCATGCATTCACCAGACAAAAGTTGCAGTCGGTTTGCATTGGCCAATTAATTACAAATGACTGGTTCTGTGAAAAAGACTACTTTTTCACCAAGAAATTCAAATTGGATGCGGTTTTTACCCTGGATCATGATGCAGATACACATGATGTATAAAAATATCAAAAGTTTGGATCTTTTTCATCATTTTATAACAAAATATACACATTTTAACGTTTGTCGGTAAAATCATAAAAAATTGTGTTTAAAATATAGAGGGTACATACAGCGAAGCAAATTTTTTTAAATATTGCAAAGAGGGTGCTTGTAGTTCAGGCAATTATTTAAAAAAAATGATTATTATTGGCCATAGTTCTGGGCTCACACCAATCAACATTTTTTTTGGGCTTGGTAGTACCGGGCCTGTGCAGCGAAATGGTTAAGCCGTAAATCTGAACATCATTAGTTACTTATTTAATCATGCTGGCTAATTTTAGAGCTCCTTGTTTCAGCCAAAAAATATACTGTCTGGGTGATTGTAAAGTTTATTAAATAAGTGATTTATTATTTTAACATTTGATTAATATTTCCAAAGGTGTATACCCCTAATTTACGAGGTTATCAACCCTAATTTTATTGTTTCCACTGGAATTGAATGTAAAATTTGTTTTTGGTATTGCATTTTTCATGTTTTATGCCTAAAAGGTTTGTAATGTTTGACAGGTAATGTAATTCATCTGAGTAACTTTGTACAGTTTGAGCTGATTGATAGGAATAAAAAAAAGTTATAATAATAATAGTGATGCTTTCATTGATGTTTCAAGTACTCCATCTCTTTTTTTAAATTATTTTATTCAGTTACTCTGTTCCGGCAAGGAGTACTACTGTACTATAATAACTCATTGTTTCCAGTAAAAGAAAAGGTTTTATGTGATAAAAATAAGAAAATAAACCTTGTGAGTGGGGCTTTATAATAGGGCCAATAGAGTTGTAGAAACACAGTACTCTTTTATAGGGCTAATGACAATAATACAATATTAAATAGGCCTACAAGATTGAAATAAGGACCTCAAAGTTAAGAAAACATTCTAATTTCCAGACTATATACAATACACCATGCATATGAACCACGAAACCGGTGCTTGACCTCATCCAGGGACCGGTCAAGTCATCAGGTCAGCTAGGTCAAGTAAACCAACTGATAACCATCAGTGGATTGATCCAACTGATCACTCGCCTTCAAACACTCATCTTCTTATACCCAAGAGTATGTTACAAGCAAGGTTTTTGCACTTCTAATTTGAGGATCAATAGTTAGATTCTGAGGCAGGTCCAATTACATTTTGGTTATTTAACTACAAGATGTTTTTTAGTCTGAACTAGTAGAAGAGGTCCCATGTTGGAAAAACAGAATCCCTGGAGATTTACTTGTGATTGTCCTATCACTGTTGGTAATGTCTACCCTTCCTGAAATGTTTGTAAAAATATCCTTATTTATAAAATTAACACCTTGTCCATTACGAAATGATAATTTCTAACATGAAGTGTCACTGCTAAAATGTGTTACTGTTCCCAAAAACTATAATAACTTTACAGTTGCTTACTTTCAACCAATATTTTGAAATAAATAGACCAATTTATGCTTTGCTTGTGAAACTTTTACAAAACCTGGAGAATTTTCTGGAGAAAATTTAATAATTCCGGGAGCCAGGGAGATGATCCAAAATTCCTGGAGACTCCAGGACAATCCTGGAGACTTGGGAGCTCTGTAGTAGTAGCTACTCTCTACTGTGAGTATAATAAGTACTTACGTCTACTAAAGTTTTTTAGTATATAGGGTACTTTATGCATAATATAAATATATTAAATATATTGGAAAATCTAATGCACATATGCAAAGCAACAATGTAGATGTCCAGCAAAATATATTGGTCACAGATTGCTCAAAGAATGCAGTCAACTTTAGCAAAACCCTCTGGAAAACTAAGTATTGCACTAAACTGAACATTTTTGGAAGTCCCAAAAATTTCTAAACCAATTTAAACATAGGTAAACTAGACCTTTTCTAAACTGAACTGTCTGGTACAAAATGGACAGTCCAAGGGGTGGTCAAATTTTGGAGAGTTGATAGTATTTTTTTTCTTTATAATTTCTCACTATGGAGTAAACAAAGAAACTTAGTAAGTTCTTTGTGTGAAAACAAAGCCTTGCATCAGTTTGAAATCAAATCCAGAAATCTGGGTCTGCAATTCAAGCACCTTAACCATCAGCTTCTCTCTTGTACAGTTCCAAAACTGAATAATCAAAAAACCGAAAATAAATGGAAACTTTTAAGTACAAAAATCATGAAACCAATGTAAACTAAGGTAAACGAGGTTGTATCTAGGAATTTACGAAGGGGGTGGGGGATTGCTCGAAGCTGGGTTGGATTCTGACAAAAAAAAAATTTTCCCCTATTGTTACCCCGCTAGCACGTTCTTTATAGTGTGATATATGACTTTGTGGTGCTTCTACCTCACAGCATGGTGGAAATAAATATTTCCTCCATGCTCACAGTATAGTCATTTTCCTCTGAAGGTGGTGCTCATTTCCAATGAAGGGGGTGTTTGAGGCCCAGATTTTCACATTTGTATCATAATTTTATTGGTTTTTTGTCTCCGAAGGAGGGTGCGCGAGCACCCTGAGCACCACTTGTGGATATGCCACTGGTAAACTTGACTCAATATCCAAACTGTCCAATACAAAATAAAAATTCCAAAGGATTGATGCCGTTTGAGAGTTGAATTGTTTATTCAACTGGTACAGTAAGCATTTTAGATTTGCTGCCCTCATTGTTTGTAGGAAGTATCAGTAAAGGTGAAAATACTAAATCATAGATTTAATATTTATGGCTAGATAGATTTATTTAACACTGTAGAATTGCAATCCCATGTAGGCGCCTAATATTGATGGTCCTCGGTCTTCATCACAAACATTTTATTGAAATATTAATAACTGTTTTATAATTATTATACTATTAAAATTTTTTTGTCATAAAAAAATATTTATGTATGTTAAATACATTTTACGTTGTCAATTGCCTTTATATTTGAATTAAATATATTTCCATTTATTGATAAATCAGAAGCTTTTATGAAAGTGTTAAAATGTAGCGCGATTTCATTGGTTGGATTCTGGTCATGTCATTCAATAGTAGGTGCCTCCATGGAATTGAACTTTGCGACTATGTATTCTATGCATATTAAATATCTAGCCGTTAAAATAATAGTCTATTTACTAAACTTTAATATTATATACATAGCTCATAAAATTTTATTATAGTTTTTAGTTCCTCAGGCCAGCTTTCCTTTTGTCCTATTTTTAGACGCGGAAAGCGTCTCTATAAACAGCTTTTCAAAATATGTCTGTCTGTTGGTCTGTCTGTCTGTCTGTCTGTCGTGTCACGCACGTTTGTGGCTATTTGCGTTGTGTTCTTTACCTATATATTTCCTGATAACCAGCATTGTATGGGTGTCACTTTAAATGTCTACGATATATGAAACAATTAATTAATCATCAACTGGTAATACATTAACATTAAAATTGAATTAAAATGTCATTAT
>JAOTQE010068226.1:0-17368 GCA_025631205.1 Nesometra sesokonis
GGGCATAGGGTAAAAAGGAGGATTTAAAATGGGTAGTGTGAACAGGGATAGGAAGAAAGGTCAAACTGCGATGGCCATGAAGGACAGAAGAACAGGCGTGACGTTGGGGAGACTGGAGTGCAAAGGGTGGTCAATGGTACGGGCAATTTTGGAAATAATGGAGAGCAAAAAGTATATTTGTCTAGATTACCCAGTATTTTTACAATATGACTAGTAAAATTAATCGTATGTGTGGTGTGTCAGTTAAGACATCGTTTAACAAGACCGTTCTTCCAAAGCGAAGATTTTAAGTTTGATTCTCATCACAGTAGGTCCTGAGTCTGTATTTTTATTTTTTGAATTTTAGTTTTGTACAGATGTATATGGTGATTAATTTGCTCTTCCCAACTGTTTTGTTAAAACCTCAAAAATATCTTGGAATATTAATTCCATGTGTCATGTAGTACTAGTGGTAGAGTATATTCTAGAATAAAAGTAATTAAGAGGCAATTGTAGTGAAGGCGCAGACCTTGTCAGCAGTTTCTCTTTTTATATACGAAAGTTCATTAAAGTAAAACCAAAAAAATATGCTTGCTTGTAAACACATTTCATTGACTGTCAGTCAGTCAACATCGTCAGTACAACAATATTGACCGACAGTCATTGAAATGTGTTTACAAATAAGCATATTTTTTTGTTTTACTTTAAAGAACTTTTACATATAATTATATCTATGAAAACCGATGAAATTGTATCATCTCTTTTTTTTGTTGTATAGTTATTGTTAAAACACAGTATCGCAAGAAAATATTTTTATACTAAATAAATATTTGGTTCAAAACACAATAAGACTTACACTAAATCACATGTAACTTTTTCAGATAACATCTACAGTGTGGACAACAGGTAGTATCCTGAATGAGACCCAGCAAGGCTGTATGAACTTCATTCAAATAGCTTCTTTGCTGCAGCACTATTTATACCGTGTTGATCTACCAGCTTCACAGGTATTTAGGCATTACCATTTAAGAAAGTATCAGGATGGAGAGCTCAACACAGTTGAGAGTTTTCAAACTTACACTTTCTAAATGCTTTGTCTTGAGCAAAGGACTGAACTTCATTTAAATAGCATATACCTTGTCAATCACCAAGTTTGTCAGGTATTTAGGCCTTCACTTTGAGAAAAATAACCTTGTTAACATGGTAGATAATGGTAGCGACAAGGTAGATATAGTAGTTGACAGGGTTAATTCTATAAAAACTACCATATCAAAGGACCACGGATATGGTCAGTAATGCTCTACATATGTATTTTTTTGTAGACCATTGCTGACCATATTCTTGGTAGTATCTCTTGATATGATAGTTTTAAAGGGTTAACCCTTTTAATTACCTCTATCTACCTTCTCACAACCATTATCTACCATGTTAATAGAGTTATTTTTTCAAAGGTTGTGTTTTTGGGCAAAGAACTTTAAACATGTTGATTCAGTTTACCTAACTGAACCAGCGACCTGCTAGAAATAAACCTGTAATGGACTAGTGGAGAGAGAGACGAAGGGAGTGGAGTGGATACCAGGGAGAATCATTAACTGTATTTCTGTAAACTGATTCTTCTTAATTCTGATAGTCTACTTTCAGGAAAAAAATGGTTTTTTTTTCTTACAATTTCAGAATAACTTAATATATTTTATGTCATATACTTCAAAAAATTATTTTATGCTTTTAGCCAAAAAGCCAAGGAAATACTGAAGAAAAAAAAGAAGCATTCCTGATTTCCAAGATTCTATGTCAATCAGGCTCAGCAGAAAGGCTTTTTAGGCCTAATGTGAGGTGCTTATAAGCTTTACCAAAAAGTCCTAAGAATGAGATTATTTTTTTTACCTTATAGGGCACAGAGTCAGAATTTGACATTCTTATTGGTTATCTGAAGCTGTCAGATGTAGTGAAAAATGTTGACATTGATGCAAGTGTTCTATCCGCCATTACTAAGTGGTGTTTGGAACTGGATCAAGTAGCTAAGCAGTCAGTCTCAGAAACACAGGTTAGTGAAACATATTATATAAATACGAGTGATTTATCCAGCATTACCAAGTGGTTCTGGAACTAGATTAAGTAGCCAAGCACTCAGTCTCAAAAACACAGGTACATACACTCCCAAAACCAGCCAAAAAACAAATTTCACATTAAAAAGGTTATTCGGAGAGTTAATAATGATAGTTAATAATTTTTGATTTATATAGCTCCTTATTCTTAATAGTCTCAAGGCGCTGTGGACTAGATGTTACACATTCATATGACTTTCTACTCCCATAAGGGTAATGTCATGTCATGCAGCCAGTACTGGCTTGCACTTGCGCCCATTCGTCTGTCCACAGCAGGGGTTTTGTATGTACCAGTACATCGGGGTAACCCCTACTCATCTCGAAATGTGTACTGGGTTCTTTATAGTGCACACAAGCCATATGTGTACACTGGGTCTAGACTTGTTCCACTACCAGAACTATGGTGCACATTAGCCGTATGTGTACACTGGGCCTAGACTTGTTCCACTACCAGAACTATGGTGCAAGCAGGCCTCGAACCCATGCTGTTGTTATTGCTTTGGCTCACGGTTCCAATGCTTTAACCACTCGGCCATACAACTCGCACAGTGTGCAAACCTCCACCAGAATCCTCACCTTTCTAGGAATATTAATATAAATTATAAGTGTGGTTATCGTAATTGTGAAAAAAAAAAAATCAGCGCTGTGGCTTTATGGTAAGCATGCTTACCTTGAATTTCCTGGGTTCATATGCAGTTTTAACCATTCACAATTTCTGTGCACACTGTCCTTTATTTCAGATTATTGCGCATTTACTACACCGCTATAGTAATAATAATAATAATAATAATTTGATTTCTATATAGCACCTACACAATAAAGTCTTAAGGCCCAGTGGAACAGATGTTACACATTCATATGACTCTCTACGCCCCTATGGGTCCCGTCTTGTCCTGCTGCCCGAAAAATGATCACTACATTCTTCTGTCCACAGCAGGGGATGTATGAACCAGTACACCGGGGTAACCCCCTACTCATCTCGAAAGATGTACTGGGTTCTTTATAGTGCACATAGCCGTCGGTGCACACTGGGCCTACAGTTTATAGTCCTCATCCGAGAAGACTTGTTCCACCACCAGAACCATGGTGCAAGTAGGCCTCAAACCCATGCTGTTCTATTCAATTCAATTCAAATAAACATTTATTTACTTTTTTGAATATGATACAATGCGTTATGGTGAGAAATACTATAATTTAAAAAAGAAGAGGGCAAAAACCTGAAAAGCAATAGCTTGTGGGTGGTATGCCCGAAAAAAGTATATAAATAATTATACACACACATACATATAAACATACACCCACACACACATACATACACACATAAACATACTGAATACAGACAAAAAGAAAAGAAACAGTACAAAAAAACAAACAACGGGTTACATACAAATAGTGTACAATCAAAGTTATGAAAACTGATCGCTATCATTAACTGTAGTATTGTTGAGACAAGTTCCATGTTGTTATTGCTTTGGCTCACGGTTCCCCGGCCTTAATCGCTCGGCCATACAACTCGCACAGAGTGCAAACCTCCACTGGAATCCTCATCTTTCTAGGAATATTAATATAAATTATAAGTGTGTTTATCTTAATTGTGAAAAAAAGTAAATCAGCACTGTAGCTTTATTGTAAGCATGCTTACCTTGCATTTCCTTGAAGTTCCCGGGTTCGAATGCAGCTTTAACTGTTTACAATTTCTGTGCACACTGTCCTTTTTTTCAGATGTTTGTGCATTTACTGCAAAGCTATAGTACAGCATCGATTGGTTGTTTTCAATAAGGATAACAATTCTAAGAACAGTGTGTAGAAACAGTACAGTTGACCACGATCTGGCTAATTATTTCCTTTTATGAATAATCGGTATAGTGTGAAGCTCACTACAGATCATACACTGGACAGCATGTTTTCTGGAGGCCCCCACAGGCGCATGCGACCACAGATCTTTGCCAAAATTTAATCAAATGTTCCTTGATTATTTCCAAAGTTTCCTCCGAACTTTCTTCAGAATCTATCAATTTCTTTTTAAGTTATGCTGGGATTAAACACAAACACACACACAAACCCACCAACACGAATGAAAACATCATAAACTTGCCAACTTTGTTGGCTGAGGTAATTAATAATCAATAAGTTAATAGAATCAGTAAGTCATAGAATCAGTAAGTCATAGAATCACAGGTAGGCTGATTTGATTTGATTTTATTATACTGATTTGACTAAGTGTACCCCTAGGTAAAATGTTATGTATAGAAAAAACAACATAAATTAAAAAAAATTATAAGGCAAACTTTTAATGCCGATTCCATTACCAACTTTTTAAGTTGTACAGCACAATTTTGAACCTACACAAGTTCTTAAATTCACTTATCTTACATAAGTACCACATGTACTGGTTCACGCAATCCCTGTGATGGACAGATGTAAAGTTGGTGGTGGTTATCCATCGAGAAGCAGACATCAAATTACCCTTAAGGAAGAGGCAAGGAGTTTACAAATATGCACCACTTGGCCCACGTTCTGGTATAGCGATTGTTGCTGCTTGAGAAATCCATAAAATTGAAATTTTTTTTCTCTCTTTTTCAGCAACTCCTAGCACTAAATTGTACAACCTTTACAATACCACGTCTTATCCAGCTTCCTCAGGAATTTAGCAAGTTATTTCAACACTACAGTAAACAGAAGTGCAATTTATGTAATGATGCCTTCAAGAGTCCGGCACTCTGCTTAGTATGTGGCGCCCTCATCAGTCTACACGCTTCTTGTTGTAAGCTTAGACCCAAAAATGAAGGCGTATTGGTAAGTTTATTACGGACAACTCACATAAAATTTACAACCTTTTGGACTTCAATTTTATATACTGTCAGTACAATGACTGTTTATTTAGTCCTACATTTATATATGCAGACTGCAGAATAAAAGTATTGCATAATTTCAGTAGGCCTATCATTAAAAAAAACTTCTAATATAAATTAGCCCCAAAATGTCTATCAATAGCAAGTTTTCTTGAGTAAACTAGAACATTTAACATAAACCCACAGTTGAACAAGTCATTTTTAATGACAGGAAATAAATTTGTTTGTCATCTACCAACACACTGCAAACTCTGTGCTCCTCAACATTGCGGTGAAAGTGAGTTCGTTTTAGAGAGTCAAATTTACCAATAATGTAAATCATCCACCTTCGAATATTTTCAACAGGCAACAAGTCTTGAATAAGCAACACATCAAGAGTGATACTTTGATAAGCAGTACTCTCAAATAGGCACCACTGGAAAAAATGAATAAATAATACAATATAGACAAGAATATCTTTATAAAATGTTCATTAATGATAGTAGGGCCTACTAAATTACTATATAACTGTGATGATTAGGTGAGCATGTTTCAGAAAAAAAAAACAAACTACTTGCTTGTAAAAATCAAATCAGAGTTTAACTACCCTCGGTCCAAATTTCTGGATGGTAAAGGATATCCACCCAGCCATTCTCTGCTAGGTGAATATATGGATAAATATAATTCATCTGTCCAGTGATTGAAGAAAATAAGCTCAATCAGACTATCAAATTTTTTTTTGACAAAAAACTTCGATATGCCTATATTTGGTCATGATGACATCACATCATTACCATACATGGATATACTGTATCATTACCATATATGGGTACCACAATTTTTTTTTGTCAAATAAAATTTGATAGGCTGGATTGAGTTTTTTTTTCTTTCACCTTTATTTTTATGGATAAGAACCTTTTTAATTTAACAGTGGCAGTTGAATAGTCAACCATTGTTCAGTTATACCCCTGACGAACTGGTGTGTAACCACATTGCAGATGAGTGAATAGCAGGGGCGGATCCAGCAGAGCTGAATAGAGGTGTTTAGGGTCCTCATGCCACTTTTCAAACAAAATACATTTCCTGGTACCTGAGAGGAAATTTTGACAGATAGTTGATTGCAAATAAAGAGTTTTTTAAGTTAAAATAATGTTTGCCCAAGTCAAAAAGGGTGGGGGCTGTGTCGGGTTTCCCCCCTCCCCCCTTTGGATCCACGCCTGAATAATCACTCCATTGGAACACCTTTGATTTTTTGTAAGTAGAGACTTTGTGATCTTGCTGTTAAAAAAATAAAATATAATTTGCGCTTTTTTATAGCATGCTGATGATTGTGGTTCAGGCACTGGTATCTACCTGTCTATTGACTCTTCTAATGTGATGATATTCCGTGGCAAGCGCTCTTGTACATGGTCATCAGTATATCTGGATCACTATGGTGAAGAAGATAGCGGACTCAAGTAAGAATATAGTTCTTACTTTTAATATAAGTTAATAATATAACAACACCGTGTGGCATTCCTTTGTTAAAGGGAACTCCAGCAGAGGCGGATTGAGTGAAGCCAGAAAGAGGGGGCCCGATGCCAAGTTGAACAAAAGTAGAAGTAGGCAGCTATGATGGTCGTGGTGTATACTGACTGTAGCACTTTAAAATTGTGTGCTGGGAAATTATTGCAAAAAGTCTGCACTACACCAGCACCGTACAACTGCAGTGTGACCCCGGGCACCTCCATATAGTTGACACTACGACAGGGTTCATCCCGGCCCTGCGCTGTAAACGGGGTCAAAATATTGAAAGGTTTTAAGTTTTAGGCCGGGTAGAACCCACCACTGAAAACGCACAAAATTTGAAGGCCGTGTACTACAATTTAGGCCGGACTTGGCCCGCGAGTTTGAGAGGGCGTCTTTTTTTAGGCCTTAGCGTATGTTTTGCCAGATTATTGACTTTTCTCTTCATTTTTTTTCAGGAGGGGTAAGCCTCTGGTATTAAATGAACCACGCTATTCATTCCTGGAGCATCTTTGGCGTACTCACAGCTTGGATCACACGTGTAAGGGACTGATACAGATGAATATCTACTGAACTTTTACCGATAATATGCAACCAGAAATAAAATATCATACAATTTATAAATATAATAACCATAATCATACAATGTAGTCAGGTCTCTATTATGAAGTTTTCCAATGGTGCAGGCAATTTTGTATGATGTAGAGGCATGTACAGGATTCTGTATTTGAGGGCCAGGGGTCTCAACTGGCCAATGTGTACTTTGTAAGTGCAGCGAGAAACCAAAGGCTGTGCTCCCAAGGGCCCTGGTTAGGTCCAGAAGACTTTAGCCCCTTTGGAAGCACCGACTATAACCCCTTTCACACAGAACTGTAAAACGCGAATATTGCGGTAATTTGCAAATGCCAGCTTTAGTGTGAAAAGTACTTTCACTTCAATGCCGGTTCAGTTCCACTATTCGTTAGATCGCCTCAGACGCTAGACATATTACTGTTATATTGCTGTTACTAGTTTAGGTTGGATGTGTGTGAAAGGGTCCACTGTGTAATGGTAGCTTACATGGTGAAGCAGAACTAAATAGAGGTCAAAGTTGGAAGTATTGGCAAAATCAGCGCCTCCTATAATTAAGACTGCCCAATGTTATGCCTTCACACTGGGCCCTTTCTGGGAAACCGTCATATTACCAGAATTTGACCTGTGTGAAAGGGTTTAGACTGGCAATAATGCCAGCAAGGTTATGGAAACATTGCAGTATTTTCTGTGCGAAAGGGGCTTATGAGAGCAATTTAGGCCATTAAATCCATTTACAGACACATAAGTATGGTCACTTTCTGTATAGTTCTTTCTTCAGAATTTAGGGAGACATGTTCTTGTGACTCCCACCCTTTGTACATGCCCCAGTTAGGTATTGCTAATGCCACCTCCAATTTCAATACAATGTAGGTTTACTCTTAATCATAGTAAGATAGTAGGTACTGGCATTGCTATATTTATATATGCCTATTATATGTCTAGGTATTTATAAAATTAGTGTTTATTGTTTTTAATTTTAATTCTAACTCACTTTTTAATATGACTGATTTCAGTTGATGATTTGATCAGTTAGTAAGGAATGTTTATATTTAACAATTCACAGAACAAAAAGATTAACATTAAAAATATGTAATAATAGTACCTAGGTATTTATCAAATATGAAGTAAACTTTTTTTTTAATATATTTATAATTGACATGTACTGTGGAGTTAGGCTTGTAATTTTCCATGAAAATGTTAAGTCTTATCTGTAAACATGTATTTGGGACAAACAGAATAACATACAATATTTTCAATTATTAATCAGTTATGCCATTTTGACTAGTTCAATATTATATAATATTGAACTATGCGTAGTTCAATATTGGCTGATAGCGTCACTTCACCAAGCGAGAGAATTGTTTTTATGTTGTAATCTCATGAATGTACAACAAGAGCTAGCCTAGGCCTAACCACCTGTTAAAATTTGGCGTTTCGCACAGTTGACTATCTATTTTTGGTTATAAAGAATTACTAGGTAACATAGAAATGTACAAGAGTTGCTCTTAATGTTTTTCAAAAATATATACGATAGAAGGACATGGATTTTAATTTTGAAGACGTAGGCTAGCTAGGCCTAGCTTAGGATAGCCCTTGGTTGCTGACAGCAGATTTGTACTTACAAGTAAGTCCTGACAAATCTGTACTTACAAGTAAGTTTTGTTGAATAATAATTATAATATTGAATGCCTATTTTCGGGGGACACTGAAAAATATTGTACTCGCTGTGGCAAAATATTGAACTCATCTTTATTCAATTTATTCAATATTTTGCCACAGCTTAGAAAATATTTTCGGTATCCCCTCAAAGGCATTCAATATCATATAAATAGCGTCAGTGTAGAACTACTGTGTTGCAGGAAAAGAATCTCAGATCAATATTACAGCCACCACCACCTCAACTGCTTGAATCCAGGGAGGACAAGTTACACTTCAGGTTAATGATTACCCGCTTGTTCAGACAGAATTGTACGCCACATGCCTTACACACTGCTTATTCGTTAAATTTAAACATACCCTTAGGCGTGTGCCATCAAAAATGTGAGGACTCTTCCACATAATGAATCGCATTGTAGGTGAGATCAAACTGAGATAGTATACGTATCACCTAAACAGGTCTGAACTAAAATTTTTGAGAAATTTACTTGTATTTCATTATAATATACTTTTTAGGCCAATTTGCATGCAAGAAAGTGCCCTTCATGCCGATTTTCTGAGATTTACTGCCTTATTTGTTTATTTTTATATTACTTTATGGGCATTTTTTTCAAAACCGCATCTCCATACATGAGAATTTCAAATGTTCGTATTTTTTTATCTACTTATCCATTGGATATCAATTAAAATGTAGATTAGAGCTTTGTGATGAGACCTCATAAATAGGCTTAGCTCTCATACCAGTTGTCTAAACCATTGTGTACTGTTATACATACAAATGAAAAATAACAGGCTAACAGGGTGTGTGTTCTGTATGTTTATACAGAACAATTTCAGGGGCTGTGGACTAAATGTTATGCAGTGATTCCCTACTCCCCTAAAGCTCATATCATCCAGCAAGTTTTGGCTTGTACGTGTGCTTTTAATTTGTATAGTTTAAGCAACTACATCAATAATTTTGTTTTAATTTCTTGTACTATCTAGAAATTAGTGCATACTATCTCATTTTGAGATGGACATCTTTACATGGTTTTAAATGGCATATTAATACTAGAAAATTAATCAACATTTTAATCAAGGTGAGAATAGGTATAACAATATTTTGAAATTTTAAAATAAGTTAACGAAATTAGTTCAATGTTTTTTTGTGAATATTATATAAACTTAAATAATTTGCGAAATTAAACCAAATATGAAGTTGGCTAATTAATTATAAGTGTTTTTTTCATTGGATTCTTTAATTTTGTAAAATAATTTTATTTTAGCATAGATTAATAATGTAATAACATATATTGCTCTTCATATCTAGTGCAATGGCCTATTTCAGACAACTGATATGAAGAAATATATCTAATTTTATAATCATTAAATATCTTATTGAATAATGTGTCTAGATAAAAATAAGTTACTGTAATTGAAAATAATTATTGCATCAGACTCGGACAAACATCCCTTTATTACCGGGCGTATTTACTCAAGCATTCATCCAAGATAATCTAAAAATGATTAAGCCTGATTTACACTAGGCGAATTTCTTCGCGCGATGCGAAATTTTTTCGAGCACATGCATGCGCCGTTAAATTTTGTTGTCAAATGGATGATTCGCTGCATCGCCGTGGCGCTTCGGTTCTGATTGCAGCGACGAAAAAGTGAGTTCGACCAGTTTCTACTCGTTTGCTGCAAGCCGTGGCGAAAAAACCCGCTCTCCAATCAGATCAAAAGAAATTTTCAGGTCATTGAAAGTGGTCCCATTTGTTAAAGTCAAAATAGAGCAGTTCGATAAACAAAAAAATGAAAGCGGGAAAGCTCGCGTGATAGATCGCATTCTAGTGTAAATCAATGATGCAATCTCGCAAATTTTTCGAGCTGAACATTTTCACGGCGCGCGAAAAATTTCGCCGAGTGTAAAACAGGCTTTAACATAAGTGGGTAAAATAACCTGAAAGCTTACTTAATTTTATAATAAAGAGAAATTGATAAAAGAATCATAATTTACTGGTCATTAATTTTTTCATAATTATAGGTCCATAGGAAACTGAGTTCCAGTGCTGAGTGAAAAAAGTTAGCCGCAAAAAATTTAGTTCCCCTATGGAGAGAGAATTGTTTACGTATACTGATTACAGCATATGCTAAAGGTCAGGCCTAATTAGTGTAGCATTCAATAGGCTACACAATACCAACATAATTATATTTCTATATCACTAACTCGTATATACTGAAGCATTTTTGTCCATTCAATAAGTATAATGGTTTTCTTTAGTATAAAAACACACTTATGGGTACCGGTAACGCATTTATTATTATTTAGAAAATGATTTTATTAATAAAAAACATAATGCAGCAAAAATAGTTATTATCAAAACAGATCATAAATCATTATATAATCAATTAAGTAAACAAAATTTGCCTAATCCTTTTGCACTCAGAACTGTATCTCTGTTAGCTATGTCTGATCTCTGTAATGAATAACTATTTAATGATTCTCTTTTGTCATGCATTGTAGTGCTAATACTTTTTTTTTGTTTTTTTTTTACATCTATTGATTTGCATTGAGACACTTGATATTGTGAATAAAACTATGGTGTTATTTGATAACTAAGAAGTTTACAGACTTTGTTGTAGTAACACTATAGCTATGGTGTTAATATGCTTGCCTGCCAATCCCAAAGTCCTGAGTTCAATCCTAACCAAGCACTAGATATATCATCACGACTGTTTCCTTGGAAAAAATAACTCTGTTAACGTGGTAGATAATGGTTAACAGGGTTAACCACTTAAAAACACCATTTACCAGCCTTGCTATCTGTTCCACATTGTAGCCCCCTAGCACTTGGCACAAACCCCTCTAAAATTGGTAAAGTGAAGTTGCTTCCCCCCCACTTATATTACACGCGCCTCCTAAAGTTAACCCCAAGCCTGGATCCACCCCTGACAACCTACCAAAATATTCTTCAGGTCAATTTTAGCCTGGGCCGCATGTAAAGGGTATTCATTCCCTTAAATCTGCCTTAGTCAGGACCTGGAATTGAAATAAATAAATCACACAATGGAAATGTCGGCTGAGGAATTAGGCCTAATCCAACATATTTATAATCAACGAATATAACTACTAGCATTGTACGATACTTAATATTGTGTCTGATACTACGAGGGATGCATAATGAAGGGTATGATGCCCAACAATAATTACAACATTCCAGAGCATAGTACTACAGTCACATATAGCGTAGACTTTTAGACACTTAAATATGAGCCAAGTTTGAAGTGTATTGTATGTGATAACTATGCCTGAACTTAAGGCCTATGGCTGATTACATGAATTTGACCTTTGCTCCACCTTAACTTTTGGACGCTGCTTCTTCAAAATTTAATCACCTCAAGATCTTTTACTCAAGGAACATTGTGGCCAAGTTTTAAAAGTTTTTGATTAAAAATGTGACTTTTAGGCCGTTGAAAAACAAACACACAAACTATGCGAAAATAAATTTTCCTCCGACTTGGTTAGCGGAGGTAATAACAAAACAAACAAATTCACTCTCATAAATTTTAGAGCGACTGTGTTACCAAAAATTCTCTATAATACTGTTTTAAGAATACTGTCTTCAGAAAAGGACATTTTCTAGACTTTGCATAATCAAGGTTCCCGTTTTCTAATACTGTACAGTAATTTTTTAATATCCCTTTTAGGAATTTCTCTGAGAAATTTGTGTGTGAAAAGATTTAGTAGTGTTTTTATAATTTAGCTTTCCTGTTACCTAATACAATTGCTCTAAAAATACAATTTTCTTCCTCGTATATTTGAGCGTGAAGACCGCTTGATCTGTCATTCCAAACCTTGACAACAAGTTTAGAGCCTAGATTTGCTTCGTTTTCATATATGAATCTTAAATCTTGTGCATACAAAACATCATTAATGCTAACGCCATCTAACGCCCTCATCTCAACAGCTGCTATTAAGGTATTAAAAACATGCCTTGTGTACGATGTTTGAAATGCATGACCATTATGATCTATATCAGTGTATACAACTGTAAACTCCATCTTAAAATACTTTTGTGGACAAACATATTCTTTTAAGTCGAATCTTAACGGTTTTGATGTTTTTAAGGACTTCATAACTGGAATTCTGAAGTCATCTGGCAGTGGAACACTTCGCCTTGTGTGTTTGCTAACGTGTACAAGAAGCTGATAGTTTGATACCAGAACGTTACCCTTATCATCTGAAATCTCTTGCAAGACTGAATACGATGATCTTCCACAATGCGTAATCTCTATAGTGTGTAGAATGCGTACATTTTGGTGAGTCATGTACTCGTAAACTCTTGGATTGATAATCATGCGTTGTGCTCGGAGAAATACCAAGTTATCTTGAAGTCTTTCGTCTATTAGACCCTCACGATCTTTGAAGTACACCATAAGTAAAATTGGCCTGAAGGAATACCAGTTGAGAGAACCTGCCAATTAATAAAACCAAAATGTCCACTGATTAAAAAGTAACTCTTTTAACCAGTAAGGTCACAACACATCAATGACAAATGTAAACATTTGCATTTTTATCACTAATGTCGTATCTTGTCTATGACAAATGTAAAAATTAGTTTAGCCTTTCATTAGAAGAAATTTAATTATGTTTTTTTTTTTATGATAAGCACAAAATATGGTATAGAAGTTCTGTGATAGATGCTGATAAAATAATGAATGTGGACGCCAACAAATATTGCATTTTCTCTTCTGCTAGTTTTAAATTCATGGCTGCCAACAGTCGGCTTATCAAAATATATTCATGAATGATCACTCATCACTGGAGATTATAACACAAACGTATCAACCGATTGCATTGCAGGTTTACATTTATCAATAACTATAAAGCACTCCATAGAGAGCATACCTCCGCCCATACCCCGTCCTCCTGGAATAAATGCAATTTTTAGGGTTTTTGTTATTGAACACCTTATAATCATTATATGCATAAAACAAGCTGGTGTGGCAATGGAATCAAAAGAGAAACCAAACCAAATGCAATGTACATGAAGATAGTGTGCATAGGCTGTACAGATAACTTTTTTCCATAGTACTGTATACTGTACTCGGGCGAATAAGCGGCCGGGCGCTTTTTACCCTCGCCGAGAAGATATTGCAATGAGCTTCATCTCCCAGTCCGTCTCTGTCCTTTCGCGGGTGACGTGATTAGAAAGCAAAGACATCAGAACAATGGAATAGTCCAACTATTACCATAACAGACGTTAAACCACAATTGACAATAATAACCATTCTATTTTTATTGAATGGCATTGGATAGAAAAAAGTCAATAGGCCTAATAAATAAAAAACAATAAAAACTAACAATACAACCGCTAGATTGCAACAAGACTCGAACCCGCGATCTTTGGATCAATAGACAACAGCGGTAACTGTTATTAACCGAACGCGCCATCAGTACGACTGTATTATTGTGAGCAGATAACAATACAGATGATTAAGTTTGCACTCATAGCATACAACAACTTCATACGACCCATTAGCTAACCCTTAAATGTGTCCCCCGAATCTTTATTCGGACCTCAATCATGACCAAAATTTAATCAGTTATTTCCTAGTACAAACTGAACATCTTCACCAAATTTCGGCGTGATCTGTAGTCTTGCTAACACACACACACACGAGTGAAAACATAACCTCCTGCCAACTTCGTTTGGCGGAGGTAATAATCAACTAGATTACCAGTGAACAACATTCTTAAGAAGACTATGAAATGGGCTCCATATGCATGGGTGTCTGTGTGTATGTGTTTCCATGCTCGTGTTATGGCTGCCGACTCGGACAATTTGGTTTAATATACACCAGGAAACGGAGATAACATCCCCCAAATGAGGTTCCCCTATAGTTCTAAGTAATACGTTTTTTTAATGTTTGAGGATTATCACCAGTTTACTGATTCTGGTTGGAGTGAACAATTGTGTAAATTCGGTTTTCTATATGTGTGTATGTTCTACAACATTCAATATTTGCTCCTCGATTGCACGACGAGAAAATATTCTGAGCCTACAAAAACACGAGTTATCATTGGTTGATGCTTTTGTAGGGTAGTCCCCTTTTGGCATAAAAATCCCCTTTTGGCATAAAAAAAAACGTCATTCGTCGTTAAAAACGTGTGTGAGTGTGTCTGTGTATGCTCAAATTGATAAAATTTGGTAATTCTTGGTTATTTCTAGAGCGACTTCAATTTTGATTGCTCTAATGAATATAGGTTGGGGCTTCTGGAATTCATGAATTATGCAATCGTGTAGGGCAAGTACAGTATACCACAAAACACCTGATTGTAAAACTGAAACCGAAAAGCAATATTTTCCGTTTAGCTTCAATTGACAAAAAACTTTTTCCATCACTTCTATCAAACATTGGAGAGAAAACTACTTAAGGCTTGTAAAGACACAGAAATGTACAATATACATTAAAGAATGCTCACAGTAGGCCTACTTGCAGTGGACAACTAAAAGTATGTTGCTGTGAGTGCATTCCCTGTGAAAAAATAACACCCTTCAACTAGGTAGGTTTACCATGTTAAATTAGTAGGAATATCTATCTAGAACCACAGAAAACTACCTAGTAACTAGGTAGTATATTTTGTTGATTTTATTGATACCTTAATGTCAACAAGTAATTGTTTTTATGATTCCAGGTCTAATTAGTCTGGAGGTCTATTACTGGCTGTAATTTCTTACGTTCTTTTAGGCTACGTCACACTAGAGGTTCAAGCTTGACCTAACTCCAGCCAAGTGGGATTTCAAGCCAGGCTTGAAATTGTTGGGTGGTCACACTATCTGACTTCAGGTGGATTGACCTTTGAAATTAGCCAAGAGAAGAGCTACAAATTGTCAACAAAAAACACAGTGTTGATGGCTTTGATCGGTCATATTCCAAAGAAAAATGTAAATCCAGGTCAGGGCCAGTCTGGGAGCTGCACCAGGATTGAGTTAGCTGGCTTGAGCTAGATTTCAAGCCAGGCACAAATCAATCCATGTGAGGTCACAATACGAAAATCTCAGCCGTGGTGAGTCTATTAAGCCAAACTTGAGGCTCTAGTGTGACTGTAGTGTATTGCAGACCATTTCATTTGTAGTCTCCTTGAGAGGGAAGCTGGCCTGTTAATAGAGACATTTATGGGTTTTGGATATAATGGGATAGTAAATTGTTTATTTGATAGATAGCTAGGAAGGCTGGTGTAGTTTGGTGGTAGTTTTTTATAGAGTTAACCTTGCCAACTACCTATATCGGG
Organism: Nesometra sesokonis; assembly: GCA_025631205.1. Classification (NCBI taxonomy): domain Eukaryota; kingdom Metazoa; phylum Echinodermata; class Crinoidea; order Comatulida; family Antedonidae; genus Nesometra; species Nesometra sesokonis. The sequence goes on from JAOTQE010068226.1 coordinate 15,927, forward strand.
AATTAGGAACATTTTTAAAACAATGCCAACCCTGATTTTCAAGTTTGTTTTTCTGTTGAGCTTGAGCAACAAAGTTTTATTAGTAGGCATTATCACCAAAAACTTGACGTCCTTTTTCTACTACAGTCAACATACCTGTCAATCCTACCAATTTTGGCAGTAGGCTACCGCTTTTTCGACCTTCCTGCTTTCTGCCGCTTTTGCATGAAAATCCTACTGCTTTTTGAAATGTAATAGCAAAATAAAAATTTACACAAGGGAAACAGTGAAATCCACTAAACAAGATGAAAATACGTATGGAATTGGCACTAAATTAAGCATTTTTAGCCTAAATTCCCCCAATATAGGGATTTGTGGCGGGATGACCTTTTCTTTTGCTCATCAAAGTAATATGTGGTAAGATGACCCCGCTGGACCATCTGTATTCAATTAACTAGGCGACGATGAGGCGGCCTACTGCTTTTGAGACTACAAATGTTGGCAGGTATGCATTCAACCTTACAACTTACAAATTTTCAATGATAAGTCTTTTGTTTTTGCATTTTTCTTCACCTTTTTCATACAAACAGAACATTACAATACCAAGATTAAAAAATAAACACAAATAACTGTTTTAGCAGGCCTTATTTGACCAATTTTCATGAACCTTCTAATTTACAAACTTCCCCATTTACAAAGACCTTCTAGACTTAGGGGTGTGTATATGAGAAAGGTGGCTGTATTTAACTTTCTTGTTATACAATATAATAAATTCTCCCAAATCTGAACCTTCAGAAATCACACTAAACCGGACCTTAAACCAAAATCATGAAACAAATGTAAGGGATTGTCCATGAATCATGTAACACATGGAGGAGCAGTGGCGGATCCAAGGGGGGGGGGGGGGGTGTCACGTGAGTGGGTGGATATGTAGATTTTTGTTATGTTCGTAGGGGTCTTTATGCTTGTGTTACATAACATTCTTATTTCACTCATCATGATACAGATATCGATATTATAGACATCAGCATATCCAGTTAATATTTATTAGTATTTTTACAATTTAACTGCCACATAATACTGTACAACAAACTGAGGATTTTCGTAAGAATTTTTATTATTTTCAGTTACAGTGCCCGTACTAATAACTAATTTAGAACTTCTTTTCTCAGAAAATTCAGTAAATTTAAAAATATTTCCTAATTAATACTACAAATTCCTTGTAAAAAATAATTCTTTGAGGTAGTACATATTGGACATTTATTAGTACTAAGTTGAAACCAATTTAGAGTTTCCTTTCCTGAATTTTCCAGCTCTTGGTGGGTGTGTTTTGTTTTTGACAAACAAAAAACAGGTTATTTTCCCATTTTTTATGTATATGTATGCCTGTTTTTTACTTTTAGTGTTAATTTTTGACCCGGCGCTCCTAATATAAGGAGGAGGGTCAACTATATTTTGTCGAT
>JAOTQE010068237.1:4979-17367 GCA_025631205.1 Nesometra sesokonis
TAATCGTCAGTTAAATCATAGTAGCAATTATCATCATCATTATCATTTGTAATCGTCAGTTAAATCATAGTAGCAATTATCATCATCATTATCACCACCATATTCACCATCACCATCATCATCATATACATGTGGATTTTGGTCTTCAGATTGAGATCGGCTACTACATGTTTCCGTTTACTAAATAAATGTCAATTGTCAGTCAGATATGAAATAATTTTACAGTCTCAATACCGGTATATCTAATCTGGATGTCAGACAACATGTTAACTTGCGTGACAGGATTACCTATGGAAAGTCAATGCCTCTAGCCCTATGTGGGAGGTGAATTAAAGTAAGAAATAATCATGGATATACTGGACATCAACAACCAAACTTAAATATCATGAGAAAAGTTTAGCCCAAAGCTCATAAAATGTAAGCCTACTTGATCAGAGACCAGCTTAGCAAATACATAAGATAGGTTGCTCAGGGATCAAGGCTGTAATGGGAACCTACTTGACAGGGAGATGCTGTTAATGCGCTTATCCACAGATACGATAAAAATTATGAAAATCTGTGCTCCTAGCTAGGGAATTTGCAGGATGTTTGTGCTTATCAGTGATTTTATAGCTTCTTTTACCTTTCAGATGCATGCTGATGTCTATTTATAGTAGTTTGCAGCATCTTTATTATTTTACTAATGGTCATTTAATATTCAATTTACTGGGGCGTATCCAGGAATTGGTGTAGGGGTATTTAACCTTGACCGAAAATTGAAAAGCAAAAAAGAAAAAGAAAAAAGAGATAACATTATTTCATGTATTTTACACTTATGATAGAATAAGTGACTTGTTACTCAGAAGGTGGTGCTCACTTCCTCTGAAGTTGGGTTGCTCGAGGTCTTATTTTCATATTTAAACTAATTTTATTTTTTTCTACTTCTGGAGGGGGTGCTTGAGCAGGCACCCCTACTGGATACGCCACCGATTTATATTTTATTTGCTACTGTATCACAGAGCAAATTACAAATCAACAATACTCAAAAACACTGTATAGCCTACAATTTTGGAATTGAGCCCTACTATAGAGGTACTGTATTTGCACCCAGGATTATGCCGCTGACCTGACGGGGCATCCATGTCTGCCCACCAAGGAGCTAGGCCTACATACTGTTTATTAAATTCATTTCACCCCACCTTAGACCTAGACCCAGTATATAAAAACAGACAGGCAGTGGTGGATCTAGGGTGAATAGGGTGGCTAGCTACCCCCCCTTCATTCTCAGAAAAATAATTAACATAAGGCAAAAAAAGTAAAATAGGGGAAAAAAAAATACTGAACTCCGACTTTATTAAGGCCAGAGACCTATATGAAGTGCCCAAACAGTTCCATTTAAAAAAAATTCTTCATATTTTTGGAGGAGGGACACTATCCTCATATGTCCTATCCCCGCTCGGTGCTACACACCTTGCCAGCCACCCCTTTTTCCAAATCCTAGATCCGCCACTGAAAGGAAGCAACACAGTTAAGGAAACAGAGTGTAGCAAACAACCCAACAGGTTGTATGGAAATAATATACCATTATCCCAGTAGTTATCTTAAAGGATACTAAATATATACAATATGTACAAACATTCTATCAGAATATTATTAACTGAATGAAATTGAATTACAAATACATTTTTCTGTAATGAATTTGACCATGATTTAACTAGGCTTCTCTCATACCTGTCAAGTATTGCTATCATGTATCTTCTCCACCTTCTTTACATAAAATATGACTTAGGTAACAGTATCCAGTGCAAAGACATGATGAAGGTGTGCTAATAAATAGAAACATACCATTTGTCTTATTTAAGTATTGAACTCAACCCTAGGATTGAAGTTCAATCACTCCCAGAAGGACCGTTACACATCATATAACAATAATATTACTCATTTTATTGCTACTGTGTATTGTAGACATTCTCTGATACATCTTGTATGCATTTCTCACATTTTATATTTTGTTTCCTCTGAAGGGAATGTTAAACACCTTTGCGTAACTCTGAAGGTGTGTGCTCAAGCAGACTAATCAACTCCTATCCATTGGATATGCCACTACATACTCCAAGAATACCCAGAGTTTTGTGGAGATGGTGGGGTGGGTTAGGGGCTAGATCCCCCTGTCGTCGGGGAAAAAATTAAGGTTTCGTCGAGGGCTTCATAGGGTATGTCAAGGGACAGATGAAACCCCAACACCAAAACGGGGTAAAAAGCACAAAAAACAGGGCAAATAACGTTTTTATTTTTTTTTAACTCGTCAGACTGAAAACTGGGGACACGCCCACCTCAAACATTGTAATTCACAAACCAGATGAACATTTTCGAACTGTTAAGAAAATACTTGCCTCAACTATTTGTAAGTTGTATGCTATGTCCATCTTCTTTCATTTTTAATGTGATGAATTTTTAATTCCCACAGTACTTAACTGTTCTTACACTTAATCTTCTTTTTCCTATTAATACTTCCCCTATAATGTAACAAAACCAACTTCTTTAATGTCGATAAAGCCTGCAACCGTCAATCGCCATACCCTTATGTATGTTTCAACTTGATACCATTAAATTAGTTCATAAAATGTAAATTAGCTCACTTTCGGTTTACAGGAAAGTTGTTAATAAAACTCCCATGCACTTTCTTATATGTACTCACTTGATTATGTGACAAACAACACTAGTGCACTAAAAATAACTAGCTTTAAGTTCAGTTCAATTTTGTTAATTCTGAATAATTGATAAGTATTATAATGTAAGTAACAATGCTACAATGAGGTATAACTTTAATCGTCTTCTTCCTTGAGTATATCCTGATGATTCTGAAATACTACAATCATCAACATAAATTGTGTGAGTGTTGTAATAACAATTGCTTCAACTTTTAATTGATCACTTAAAAGTGTTGGTCATATATTATTGAGCGTTAGAAGGTTATTGTTCTGTTTGGATTTGAGATTATTAAATAACTGATTATAGTCAAAACAATTGAAATACACCATGATGATGATGATGTTCGTCCTTCGCAGGCGAAGAGGACCATGACTTTAAGTTCAGGTTCTGAAAGTGGTGTGAGTGCAAAGATGGCTGACCAAGCCGATCCTCGCCTTGAAGAGCCTCTGACAGTGAGAACAGGTTAGAGTTGAAATACACCATATTATGTCAGTGACATTTTATAGTCTACAAAACGAGAAATACAGTAAAAAATTATTTCTCACTAAGCCTATTTTGTCTTGGGGGTGGGGGAGGTCCCCTCTATCCCCCCTTCCCCCAGCCAGTGGCACCACCACTGACAGTACTTCTTCTGGTGATCTCAAACTTGAGTAATATCACACACACAAGTTCAATTTCTTATTTTTCTGAAATCTTTCATAATTTTTAAATTGATTATGCATGTGGAGGTGTGCATTGGTATTCACAAAATTGTTCATTAAGCAGCCTTCACAACAAACAATGTGGCACTATACGACATGCAGCAGAGGATGAAACCATAGTGCAGAGCTCCCAAGTCTCCAGGCTTGTCCTGTAATCTCCAGGAATCATCTCCCAGGATCCCGGAATTATCAAATTTTCTTCCAGAATTTAGTTTTCTTCAGGAAATTATCCAAGTTAAAGTTTCACAAGCAGAGTATAAATTGGCCTATTTATTTCAAAATATTGGTTGAAAGTAAGCTCTTATGAAGTAATGTTTTGAAGAAATAACACATTTTAGCAGTGACAATACTGTACATGTTAGAAACTATCATTTCCTAACAGCCAAGGTGTTGAGCTTATAAATAAGGGTATTTGTACACCCATTTCAGGAAGGATAGACATTACAAACAGTGGTATGACGACCACAAGTAAATCTCCAGGAATTCTATTTTTCCAACTTGGCACCTCTGATAGTGCACATGCAGAAACAGTGACTGTCCCTTCGGTCTATCCACAATATGACAGGCTTCAGCTGATTTGACTGATTTGAATATGGCCGTGGTGTGCATTATTGGGATAGAATTGAGAAGGTTTTGAACTAGTTTTGAGTCATGATTCACTACATATTTCATTTAAAGATTGTTTTATTGTCAAAGGTGTAAATAATAAGCAACAATTTTAATTTTAGCGCTAGGTGTTTTGCATCCCATAATGCTAGTTAAGATGAGGACTAGCCTAGGCTGCATTTCAACCTATTGCCTCTAAACTAGACCCAACAATCCAGTGCTGTAACTACAGCTGACTGCCCAAGAAATATGTATATATTTCATATGATTAAATAGCTCTTAATAGAAACAAATGTACAGTATATCATTTTTAGTTTCAAATGGATTTTGAAAGACACAATGTTTTTTACCTCCATGGAAAGACATGATCGTAAAATCAAAACGGCTTTATATTCAAGTCATGGAGGGCAACGGTTTTCATAGTTTACTGACTTCTGACCTTATCGCGTTGTCATTTCAAAAGCTTGCGATTATCTGTTTTAGCTCTATATTCTGAAAATTATTTTAATAAAATATTCACAGAAAAGCAAGTTATATTAAAGGAGGAAAATGAAATATCGACCTTAATTTAACTACTTTATCAGCTTATCTGTGTCCACGCAGGATTAGAAATGAATCTATTTGTTCTATCCATTTGTAATCCCATGTAGAAGCTGATAAGCTAATACAAGAGCTTCTAATATATAATATTGGTTAATATAATAATGTTAATATTTTATTTATTTAACAGGATTTTTATTTGGAGATTTTCAGGATTGGTGATGATGAAAAGTATTTGCAAACACACAGTAAGATTTAGTATATTATGCTTTGTAAAGAAAACGGAGAAAAAATTAAAAATCTATTATTAACTAAAGTCTTACTTTAATTGTAACAGATGATTTTTAAACAGTTCTAGTTCAGTGGCAGCGCCAGAATCTCCCTGACAGCCCGGCAATGCCAAAGATGATTTAGACAGGATTTTTCGCCTGTAGACACTCTCAAAAGGCCAATTTTTCCTTGATGCAACCCAAATTTTTTCCCAAACAGGTGCTAAAGTCTCTGTAGCCATTGGCGGTGCCAGGAATTCCCCGACAGGGAGGGTGACACCGGACAGATAGGCCAGCCTTGAGGTGATCATGTTCCGGGTTTTCACTTTGACAAGCAAAAAAAAGCGTTATTTGCCGTAATTTGCGTGTGGTTTATAGGGCATTTGGTATATCGGGCGCTGTCCGAAACTACAAAGCCCAACGAAATCTTAAATTTCCACAGGGGAGTAGGGGGAGAAAAGGTATCCCGACGGGGGATGTAGCCCCCTAGCACCCCCATAGCGCCGCTACTACCTGTAGCACTACCACTTTTTCCACTATGCATCTTTATACAAGATGCATAGTGGAAACTCTAATTATACTCCTTGATCAGTAATAATTTCCAATACATGATAAATACTTATATTAATTACAGACATTTTTAATTGCCATTGCATAACAGTGTAGTCTAGTCATATTTTTAATGAATAGGTTCCTTGAGACTTCCTATTGGTAACAAGCTTCAGCCCCACCATTGATATTGTACAGATCTACAATCCTGTCAATTTAAAATTGATGATCAATGGGGAACATTGAGATTTAGTTGAACACCTATAAAATATAGTGGGCTTCAACTAAAAAAGAAACTCATTTTGAAAATTAAATGGCTTTTGCTTTTGAAATATTGTAATTCTGTTTTATTTATCATTATTGTATTCATTTTGTCTGTTATCTTACAAAAATACATTAAATTAAAAAAAAAACAATAATATGGTAATAATATGCACAGATGGCAGGTGAATTAAAACTGTTAATTTTGTAATTTGTAATTTATTGGAACTTACTTTTATAACAGTGGCACACAAAATTTCATTCAGTATATAACAAAACAAAGTAACAAAACGTAATAAAAAAAAAACAAAACTTACTTTAAAATAATTACTTCTAACAAACCAGCTATTTGTGCAAATACTAATTGACGGAAAGTCTTGTCACATTCCAACGACACATGAAGAAGATAGAGCTGGATAAGGGCAATATAAAATACATACATCCCTGGTTGGATCTTTCATTATTAAATTGCATTTTTTAACAACTTTTTAAATACTGTCCAATAGAGCTCTGCTAGTATTTCAGTTATACATGATACATATGCCCAACATCCAAAAGCAGAAACCAATTACCAAATATGGTATCTAAAAGTTAGAAATAGACCCTTATCATAAAAATTTAATAAGATACATTTAAACTAAAAATAGTTATAATTGAAAATATCTAATAATAAGGATGTTTAATTTAAGAATATTATGTGTAATTCTTGTATATTATTATCGATAAAATCCTCTCTTGGTAATAAATGAAGCTAAAAATAAGCCAATTCAAGTTGTTTAACCAAAATAAAAATAGGGCCTAGGTCTATATCTCATCTATGGGACTGTTACCAATTTAAACCAGGTTAACAAGAGGAAGTGGTTCGTCAAAATATCAGAATTTAAATCAAGGGAAGTATAGGTCAAGCCTGATGACACATTGAGAGCCAGGGTACCAAACATTTCCCTGTCATGTGTTGTTAAAAAATATTCACAAAAATAGTAAATGAAACTTAGTTTTGCCACAGGCCTTCCTTGTTCTATGTAAATCTAGCAACATCTGTCATTTACTACACCTCTTATCTACGTATTATCCAGCAGCCTCAAAACGAGGGGTTCACACCTAATTAATAGGTGTTAATCTAATTATAATTATTTTTATATTACGTAGTGTCAATAAATATTCACTTGTTTTTCAGCTTTTCACAGTCGAGCCTTCTGTTAGTTTAGCATTAGTTTGTATTGATGATTTTTAATACAATTCAGAGCCATACACAGGATTTGGAATGGGGGTGCTAAGCAAGCATGTGCTGCCAGGGGACGTCCGGGGTTTATTTTTACACCAGTGACTGCATCTTCTGGCATTTGATTTGATAAGCAAAGAAAAGAAGTTTTACTAATTTTATGTCGTTGTCTGGGCTTCCATTCAAGCAACTCTATATAATAGTGAACCTTTCTTGTTTGGGTGTAGTGTAGTAGAATAAACAGGGTTTTGAAGGAGTGGTCATTATGGGAGGTGTCCGCTTACACGATCCACACAGGGAGGTTCAACTGTATTTCAATATTCATATAAAAAATCAACTAAACACTATTATAAATAAAATTTACTGACATTGTAAGATATAGTATATTTAAAGAAAATCATACAATAATAGTTGTGGGTAATTTACAAATTCATAAACAAATAGGCCTATCAATAATCAATGATAATAATGTAACTTATTATTTTAGAGAGCTTAACCCAGGTTTGACTTTACAACATGCATATAATGAATTACAAATTGTATTAAATCATTAATACATTTTTATAATAAATTACGACGTTATAGAATATTATGAATTTCTATTGAGGGATTAAAATGCTTGAAATTGAAAAATTAAATTAATATGATATATTATAATTTAATATAAAAATGAAATTATAAATATTTAAATTAAATATAAAGTATAGACATTTAGAATTTTGTGTGACTTAGTTCATCCCTGATGAGTTAAACTTCTAAATAACAGGATCATATCATAATTGATAAAACGTTCAACTTACTAAACATACTAATAAGACATTACCCTTCAGCCTCTCATCAATTAGCGATGAAAAAACGACAACATTTCATAACTAGAGGCCGACAACAAGATCGTAACTAGAGGTCTCGTGTAACTCAGAGTCATCTAAAAATAAATACCTGTATACACACGTGAGAGTGCAGAGATTGGTTGACCTGTATTTAATGAGGAATTCAGGAAGTTTGGCGCTGAAACCACAAAATTCAACAATTTTTCATGATTATAAATATCATAATTCAATGACCACAGTAATTTTTCATTGCAAATGAGACTTTAGTTCTAATAAATGAAACTTAAAAGAGTTGAATTCATTTCATTGATTCTCTGAACTATATCTAATGATTCATGGTATTCATATAGCACATAAAAATCAATTAATTTTGACAGGATAGTTACTTATAAAAAGAAAGAAAACAGGGTTTTAAATAGGTATTCTGGCAAAATACACTTTGTATAGACTTCCACAGCTAAGGATACAATTAGCAGTCGTGGGGCAGTGGTTTGTAACATTTTTATTAGGCATCAACAACCAATATTTGGTCAAATAAAACATAAACTTGATCATGGAGCAACAATTTAACACTATAATGACAAGGGAGAAATTGTTGACAAAAATATATATCCATATATATTTTAATTTTTAACTCCAAAAGTGTAGGTACAGTATGTCTGAGACATTTTGATTGAAGAGTTCTGCTAGAATCAACCATCCCTTAACCAGGTCCCTGGTTTATAAGTCCTTAATGTCATGTATCAAAAGATATCAAACTGCCTTACATTACAGTAAAAAGCCTTAATATTTTAAAATAAAAACACATTTTAAAGAAAATAATACTGACACGATCCAAAATTAAGAACATGCTGGGCTGGAAAAAATATCATGAAATTATATAATACTAAGACAAGCTAAAAACACCAAAAGAGTAAGTACTAATTTAGTAAATCTATTTATTTATTTATTTATTTGCAAGTACAATATGATACTATAAAAGAAAAACATCATTTTGAGCTTGAAATTGACAAAATAAATAGAAGTATGAGCCTCTTCTTACTGGTTCTTATATTTAAAAAAATATATGGTAGTATTTTTATGGAAAATGCTACTTAGTAGATTTTATGATGAACATCATATGCTGATGCCTTTCAACTCTCATCATATTGCTATCATTAAATCACTTTCCTAATCTACCATGAAACTGATATATCATGTAAAAAGTAATCATATACCATAATAGGTATCATAGCAAATATTTTGTAACCATCAAGAATTTAACATGCATTGAAAAGCTTGTAACACAAAAATGCAATAAAATGTGGTTAATCCACCAATTTGGAAATGGATTTCTAATATAAATTTTCAAAAATAAAATAACTTGATAATTACAAAATGTTTATATTTACATTATGTAACCAAACAAATTTATACATAAAAGTTGAAAAACTTAAACCTTTCAAATGTGGAACCATTTTGATGTAGACTCATATGTGCATAAAATGGAACAATGTTACTATACTGAATGCCTTAGGACATCCCTGATGGTCAGCCATCAATTAACAATTTGTATGAAATATTGGAAGATAAGATTTCTTATTGCATGCATATTTTGCACTTATCTACAACACAGAGTAATATTCATTGTTAGTAAAAATAACTTAAAATAACTTTTCGGTTGATGAAATCTAATTTGTATTGGTGGGGACAGACCAGTGGAAATACTGTTTTCTCTGTGTACAGTAAGTTGTCTCCTCCACATCTTGCATCTAAATCTGGATATACTGTATTCTGTTTTCACTGTTCAAAAAGACGAAAAATATCATTTAAATTCAATATATAATTATTTTAAGTTAAATAAATATTCATATTATAGGTTAAAATGTATTATCAAGATAAAACAAGTAATTAATAATTATTTTGTTGTCTATGTCAATGTGACTCAGGAAAAATGAGGTTTAAAATTGAAGCCCTTGAGGTCACCAGGTGATAGAGAATGTGAAAGGTTGTGAAATAACATCAAGTATTTCAAGAGTTGATGGCCATTCTGGGGCTCAAGGGTCCTTTATTTTCTGGATGGTCCTCTAACCTCCTTTTACTGTTAAGGATTTTGAAAGCAAAATTACTAAACAATCGAGTATTATTGAAGACCTTCAATTGAACTCTTTATATAAAAAACTCCAAAGATAATTAATGATGCTTCAAAAACAATTTAGATTTATCTAAATTATTAGAAAGAAGTTCTTGAGAACTATTATTGGTTGCAAACATTTGCAGAGTATAGTCTTTTATGTTACTGTTTTCTTTTCTCACATTGAGTATCAGGTAAACAATCTTGTCCTTGTATGGAAATTATTATTCTCTTTGGAATAAGTAAAGCTTTTTAAAAACATTAGTACAGCTGTGATCATTTTGTTCTCCAAAAGTCAATATATTTAATAGTAAGGACATCATATGACCAATATTGTTTTTTGTATAAACATAACTGAAATTATACTTGACATTACTATAATTTTTAACAATTCTCTATGTAGCCTGTATCATAAATTCCTTCAATATTCTATTGTTGGTGAAACCGGCAGAATAAAATGTGTTATTCTCTAGTTTTAGGTCACAAAAAGTTTTAATGAATAAATCTGAAAAAATAAGTGTTTCAATTTAAAATGTATCCTAAAGTATTTGTCAACCTGGAATTTCTACTGAAGCCTTGTCAATTCATTGTAAAAGAATTCATCATACCTTTTTTTAAACCTAAAACAAGAGTTTCTACAAACAGCCATTATTAAAAGCACAAATTTAGAGATTACTGATTAAGTATTACAAAGAAACAACTTTAAAGACAAGGTAAATGGAAACCAACCTAACCATTGTGTAATTTATTGTTGTAATTAACTGTTGAAAATACTCATGATTCAGATTTATTTTTCACTCAAATTTAAAATTTGGCAAGACATATTACAGATTATTTTTAAAGATGAGTTGTGCCTGAAGAATAAGAAAAGGGCCCTCCACGGCAGTAGGCAGAAATAAAGAAATATTAAGTATCATGAAAAGGGCAGAATCAGTACAGCATGGTCACCACTACAAGAACAAGGGCATAGAGTAAAAATATAGGTACTATTACATACTGATAAAGCAGAGAGGTTACTTATTTTTGTACTTCCCTGGAAGTATAGTCTATGACTTATAAGATTCAATGTTGCATTGGAAGCAGTTGGTGCAGTAGTTATGTTTCGGACTTCCAATCACATAATCAGGGGTTCGAAGCTCATTCCCATTGGCTCTTTGTTATCTTAGGCAAGACACTTTATCCACACTGCCTCTTTCCACCCAAGAGAGTAAGTGGGTACCTGGAGGTATAAGTGCCATATGCATTGGTTACAGCTGCAAAATTTTGAAATGTATTCCATGGTGTTTGTTCCAATGACTGGGGGTATTAATTCAAAACCAAGCTCAACTTTGCATGGTCTGACCACCCATTGAAGTTTAAGCCGTTTACACAAAGTAATGTTATACACAAGGGGCTTTTAAGCACTGAGTGCTTTGCCTCGGTCCCATCTAGAAGATGGGAAACAAGTAAACAAGTAAGTAAAGTAAGTAATTATGAAGAGCTTAGAGGCCTTGGCAATAAATGTAACATATTGTTATTATTTATAGGACTTTTATGAAAATAGAAATATTTCATAATAAGAATGAAGGTGAAACTAATGGAAATGGGCGCGCCATGTAGATTTGGTCAAAGAGCTAGCAACAATTTAAATTTTTTAATTTTTTTCCTTTTGATTCAGTTGGCGTTCACTATATTTTCTATATGCTACTCTAACACAATATTCTATGATAGGATCTTCTCAAGTCCTCTCAATGGTTAGTACAAGTACTAATCAGCAACTAATTATTAGATGCAAAAGAATAGGTTTAATTAGTGAATCATTTCTACCTGGAAAACAGGAGATTAAACAAACAATTCCATTAAAACATTTTCTGTAATACTACAGACATTATCTGTTGGTGAAACCAACTAACTAGTTGGTTTTACCACAATAGAACCCTTTCACACAGAATTGTAAAATGGGAATTTTGCGGTAATTTGCGAATGCCAGATTTAGTGTGAAAGGGTACTTTCCCTTCAATGTCGGCATAGTACCGGCATTCCTTGGAACGCCTCAAACCCTAGACATATTACCGTTATATTGCCGTTATTGGTTTAGGTTGGATGTGTGTGAAAGGTTCCACTGTACACTGCCGGCTTATGCGGTAAAGCAAAACTAAACAAAGGTAAAAGTTGGAAGTATTGTTAAAAACAGCACCTCCTATAATTAAGACTTCCAATTTTACGCATTCCCACTGGGCCTTTCACACAAGAAACCATCCTATTACCAGAATTTGACTTTCTGTGTGAAAGGGTTTAGACTGGCAATGCCGGCATGGTTGGTAACATTGTATTATTTTCTGTGTTAAAGGGTCTTATAGCACAGGAAAATGAACAAAGAAGGCCTACCAGTAAACAGTGGTGTATAAATTTGGTTCTGACATTTAGTTATTAAATTGATTGCAAACACAATGTTTTTCATAGTCAGTCAGTAAAAGGTTACTTAACATGATACTGTACAAGAGCAAAGAAAATTTGAATTGGCATTGGCATTTGATTCTTAAAAGATGCATAATAATAATAATAATAGCTTTATTTTGAAACGGCAAATCTTGTTTCACCATGATTTTGGTGTTTTTCAACAAGTC